>OVBX01000052.1:0-75070 GCA_900406325.1 Erucastrum elatum | reverse complement strand
GGGATTGTGTCGATATCCCCTTTTGGTTTTGTTATCCGATTTTCTTTTTCTTTTTTTTTTTTAATTTTTTTTTTATTTTATTTTTATTAATGAAATAAGAAAATTGTTTTTTTTATTTGATCTCTTTACAAGATTGTTATTATCCGATTTTATTTTATTTTATTTTTTTATTAATGAAATAAGAAAATTGTTTTTTTTTATTTGATCTCTTTACAAAATTGTTATTATCCAATTTTTTTTATTACTGAAATATGTAAATTGTTTTTTTTTATTTGATCTCCTTACAAAATTGTTATTATCCGATTTTTTTTATTAGTGAAATAAGAAAATTGTTTTTTTTTATTTGATCTCTTTACAAAATTGTTATTATCCGATTTTATTTTATTTTTTTTATTACTGAAATATGAAAATTGTTTTTTTTTATTTGATCTCTTTACAAAATTGTTAGTATCCGATTTTTTTTATTAATGAAATAAGAAAATTGTTTTTTTTTATTTAATCTCTTTACAAAATTGTTATTATCCGATTTTATTTTATTTTTTTTATTAATGAAATAAGAAAATTGTTTTTTTTTATTTGATCTCTTTACAAAATTGTTATTATCCGATTTTTTTTATTATTGAAATATGAAAATTGTTTTTTTTTATTTGATCTCTTTACAAAATTGTTATTATCAATTTCATATTTTAGAAAATTAATTTTGTAGTTAGAATAGAGTAGGGGCTTAATTGGGTTTAAAAAAATATTTATGTTAAATGGACAACTTTCTATTCATAATATGGTATAAGGACAATCTATTTATTGTTTCAATGTATTTTCCCATATTTCCCTTAAATATATGTTGTTAGCTACTAAAACATGTTGCAAGCATACAAATGGGCTCACAGAGGAGACGAGACGAAAACCTTATCAGACCCAACACCAATGAACCTGCATAACTCGTCTCTGAGTAGGAATTTCTTGATGATGACATGAGACAGGTTTCCAGCGCTGATGTACAGGCTTGTGATTGGAAAGGAAAAGATTCGACCGGGGATTGTGCCGGTTAGCCGGTTTAAGCTGGTTTAATCGAAGTAAAGTCTTATACACCGGTCCGATTAACTGGTTCCAAGCAAGTGAGAGGTATTGCAGAGACGGAGGGAAGAGTGTGCTGGTGAGGCTGTTTCGTTTGAGATCGATTCGAGTTAGAGTTTGTGAGAGAAACGGAGGGATCGATCCGGTTTAGTCATTGTGGCAGAGAATCAAATTGGAGAGCTCTGGTAAAGATCCGGTTAGCTGATTGTAACACCAAATCAACTGTGTAAATCTCATCTTCTTCTTCCTTGTTGTAAATTAATTGTTTCAGCATCAAGAAGCAGAGACTATGATATATAATTGGTGTGAGTTGTGGCAATTCACTTCATTCTCATATAACGAATAAAAGAATCGTTTTTCTTTTCAACACATCACCACTCAGGAAAATAGAACTATGAACTATCTAAGGCTGGGCTAAACTCTGTTTTGACAACAATTTAATAGCAAACCCTTTTTTGAAAAAAAAAAAGAGCTATAGCAAAATGAAATTATAAGAAGAACCATATACTTGTTACAAAAAAGAAAAAAAGAAGAACCATATACTATAATAAATATCATGATGTCAAAAAAAAATATTATAACGGGAAAATCTACATGAAAGTGTAATTCTGATATTATCCTGGCCATTGTTTGCATTGTGTGATGGGCCTAGTCTTCTGTGAGCCAGCGTTAAGCGGACATGTCGTCTGTAATGGCGGAACCATGCAGTTATACTGCAAACACAGCGAGCTGCTCGCTGGTATTTCCGCGGCCGGGCTAATCTGTATTCCCGTCAGAAAGTTATGCTGCAAATACAGCGTCTGTATTCTCGCTGATAACAGCCTCTCCACGAAGCTCGCCGGGACTTCTCCGGTGAACCGGTTGCTGTTCAGGTAGAGATTCTGGACGCTTGAGAGAAGCGGAGATATCCAGCCGGAGAATCGATTGTAGCTGAGATCAACGGTTGGAATCGTCACTTGGCTTGCTGGCTGAATGTATCCGTAGAAGAAATTGCGTTGTAATTGGAGGCTTGTGATTGGAAAAGCGAAGATTCGACCGGGAATTGTGCCGGTTAGCCGGTTTAAGCTGAGATCAAGGTAGTTAAGGTGGTTTAATCTAAGTAAAACCCGGTCCACTGGTCCGGTTAACTGATTCCACGCGAGTGAGAGGTAGTGCAGGGAGGGAGGGAAAGACGCGGGAGAGAGTGAGCCGGTGAGGCTGTTGCGTTTGAGATCGATTCGGGTCAGGGTTTGCGAGAGAAACGGAGGGATTGGTCCGGTTAAGTGATTGTGGCAGAGAATCAAATTGGAGAGCTCAGGTAAAGATCCGATCGCCGGGGAAATAGTTCCGGTTAGCTGATTGTAGCTCAGATCGAGTGTTCTGAGACGGCGAACCTTGCCGAGACTCGCCGGAATCTCGCCGGAGATGAAATTTCGGCTGATAGCGAGGAAGCGGAGGTCTTTTAACTGAGAGATTGTTGCCGGTAAAGAACCCATGATTCTGCCGGGGACAATGGAGAGCTCCGTGAGAGCAGTGAGTTTGCCTATTGCCGGGTTGATTCGACCGGATAAACCGGGTGAACCGGCTCTGGGATCGCCGAGGTTGAGAGAAACGACTTTGTCTCCGTCGCAGTAGACGCCGGCGAAGCCGCAGGGATCAGAGGTGAAATCCCAAGACCTGAAGAAATTGGAACCTGGCAAATCATTGAGAGATTTGCGAATCGCTTGCAGAGCCAAGAAATCGACAGGGTTGAGAATAGCCTCCGCTAAGAATCCGAATCGGAGTAGAAGCAACACACACCAAAGCAACTGTGTAAATCTCATCTTCTTGTAACTTCGAGAAACAGAGACTATGATAATTTATATATAAGAAACGGAAGTACAGAGACTATCTGTAAAGTGGGGTTTATGTTCTGATTTCTCGTGAGAGGCAAGTGAAGCTGTGTGGTGGGAATAGAGGTATTCTCGTGGGAGCTTCCGTGAGAGCTTTAATGGAGGTTTATCAAACGATTAATAAAAAGGATAAAAGGGTTTTCTCGAGGGAAGAGAAAGAGTAATCAAACTGGCTTGAGGAGGAAGTCAAAAACAAGATGTGGAATATTCTTCGTTTTCTTCTCCCTCTTTACTCGTTTTCTGCTTTTTTAGCTCTCATGGCTTGTAATAGAAGACAATATGAAATTAAAAGAACAGGACAAAACGAAACGAAAGAATGCTAAATTAAGAAAGGTTTAACATTTGGGTTGTGTCAGTCAAATACATGTACAAGGCATTTTCTTATGGTGAAGGGTAAAAGGGCTGTCCGAGTCTTAGGTTCTGAAATCAACAGATCAGTAGGTACGGTGCCAAAAGGTCGGTCTCTTCACGTGACTTGTATGTGCGTTCAGTTCTACAGTCTCGAGTGACAGCTTGGACGAGCCAGAATTCCGTGAAACGTCAGTTTTGTGGTTCGATCATTACTTTTTCGTACTAGTACCATTGTTACATTTTTTTATGTATTTTTATCGATTTGTATACATCCAAGGACGTGCTTTTATAAGGCAAAATTAGCGTGACAGTTTGATTTTTATTAAGTGATAATACATGTAACAAAATAGCAGTATTTTAATAGTATGAGGAATATGGTTAATGGTCAATGTAACAAAACAAAAAAAGGTTAATGGTCAATGTTGTAACACATGAGCTTAGGAAAAAATTAGTCAAAAAAGCAAAGAGTCCTCAAATGTTATATAATGTGTGCGTCATATTCTAACTAAGTTAACTAAAATAATTGGTAAAAGTTGGACAATATTATTTTCTATTATTTCAAGTAAGTTTTTGGTAAAAGGTAAAAACAGAGAAATATGTTATATTTCTTTTTCCTTTTTTTTCTTGTGTTCAAAAAAAATGTTATATTTCTTTTTTTTTAAAAAATATATTTCTTACCCATCTGGTTAATTATGACAACAACCTGCTGTTTGCTGTGTTTTGTATGCAAAATGAGAAAACGTGTGAACGGAGGCAACCAAATGGAAAAGAGCTTGGACCACAAGTCTTAACAACGCACACATATGCATGAGATGGTCAACATTTGTAACACTTGCCCAATTTAGACATTTGTAATTAAATCATGGTCGTAATGTTAAAAATGTTTTTGCAAGGCCAGTAAGAAAATGTTTTCACAAAAACATTTGACATTTGTATTTTGACAGACAACCATGCATTCTTTTTCTTTCAACAAAAAAAAACATGCATAGAATTAGAGTTTGTTTTGTAAAAAAGAAATGTTTTATTACTCACTGTAAGAGACTAGGGTAGTGGAGCAAATTTAGAATTATGAAAAAGAAACTTGACTTTGCAAAAAAGCGAAGGCAATAGGTTCCAATCACAAAGAACACACACAAAAGTCTAGCCCTAGAAGAATAACATGGTCCCAGCACGTGACAATTATCACGCTCATTTTGGGACTCTCTGTTTGTTTGGTCTGTGGTCGAGTCCTCTCACCAAACACTGCAATATAACTAGAGTTTCATATAACTACTAGTAAATGTAACTCGAAAAAAATATCATTTGACTTTTGAACCGGTTCGGTTTTCTTCACGTCCTCCTAAATCTTACTAAGAATATCTTAACGAAACTAATCGTGCTGCTCTCGTTATTTTTATATTCCTCCCTAATCAGTTCAAAGCATCTTACTGTTAATTCTAGTTTGATGCCGATTCGGGAGCTTAACTTGAGCGACTACATATCTTGTTTAAATTCGTCAAAAAAAAAATTAATAATCGAGAAACTTTTGTTGGCACTGAATATATTTAAGAGTAAATTAGGGGAATACCCTAAAACAATGCAGATACCATAGAATGGGGGGAAAAATGGTAGATTTGGGGGTAAGAAAATTGGGGGGATTGTGTGTAGGGAGTGCAAATATACTATAAGTTGTGTGCATGGAAACCAATTTCTCTATATTTAAATGCCAGTTTACAAAAAAAAAAAAAAAAAAACTTTTGTTGGCACTCGGCAAAAATAATAATATCAAAATGATGAAAGGGGATGAGAAACCTAATATATAAAAAAAAAACTTTGATAATATCTCGATGCCTTCAATCTATGTTCATAGGTCTCTTTCACTTGACATGCTCTCTTTTTTTTCCTCTACAAAAACATATCTACCAAGTGATGATAATAATATACACATGGCTTCACATTTGATTGCACGTAAAATATTATATATATTTTTTTGAAGAATAAAATATTATATTTTACTTTCTTTTGCATTTACCTTCTTTTTCTTTGCTAGTTTGTTTTATTTTGCTTACTTCATTGCTAGTTTGAGATTAGGACGTCACGTTTAATACATACCTAACAAACCAAGACCAATCTATTCTCAATCTTTTGTCACAATCATGTCCTATAATCCCTATGGCAATAATGTGCATAATAGAGATGGTACAGTGTTCATTATATAGACAAATCCTTGTTGGTTAATACACACGCAACCAAATCTTCTGTTACATTTTGCTTTGCGGCTTAATTAAAACTAAATCCTGAACTCACTATGGTCGATGAGATCCACAATGATGCTAACAATTTTAAGTAATGGTGGTCAGAAATGTATGAAACTGCAGATTCTGGATGGTGTAATCGGTTTATGTATCATGTATGATCAATAGACTTGAGGCCTACGCCACAGGTTTGTGTATTTTTGCCTCGAGGAGTGAGTCTGGTGGTTTACCTTTGCCTGCCTCCTGCTGTTCATAATTTCACTCAGCTTCTATCTTTAAATGATTGATTACATAATTAAGCAGCCAATGATGCGACACAAAAAGGCATAATAAACATAATTCACACATGACATGATCTATTCTTAAATTTTTGTGATATTTATATTTAAGCAATTTTTTAGTAATGTCAGTTGATCTTAGGAAATCTGTTATCTTCTTATACATGATAACATGTGTTTATAAATATGTTAGACGTCTCTATTGAATGGGCAACATAAAAATAGGGGATTCACTTTTTTCTCTTTTCACGACTTCTTTCAGATTCATCCTCTGCAACCACGACATGAAACTATAATCCAAGCATGTTGTGAATGTCGACATTCTTTAAATTACTGAGGTTAAAATTCTCCATGATCACTTCTAGAGTCACCGTGAAGCCTAGGTCAGATAAGACGCGTATAGCATTCCCCATTCTGCATATGCTTTGTCGCGTCTCGAGTGGAGCATGGCTTTGCTCTTTGGTGGAAGGGGATGAGATGATCTCATTATCCTTGTGATCATCCATCATCACAGGATCATCTCTGACTTGGACGTGTTCTCCAAGCCATATGAACCGATAATCAAATCGATCCCAAGAGTTTCTATGTAATGAAAGTGATGCTTGCTACCAAGTAAGGATCGACATTCAGAAGCTGTACCTTCTCTAGCTGTAGAGGAGATTTTCATAGATTTAACTCATTGTTTAGACGAAGAGACTAACAAAAAGGTATAACTTTTGAGTATGTAGACAGACAAACAGAGTCAGAACCAACCTTTCCATATTTGTGACTTCTTCCGTGTAACTGCAAGCTGCCATCGTGCTGAATGCTAGCGTACCTCAGCCTAAGTAGTTTGTACATATCAAAATTGGAACCTTTTTGTCAGCCTGGATTTGTGTTCCAAGACAAAATAAATGTAAATATGGAATATCATAGGGACTTACACAAACGACATCATGTTCTACAAAGATATTCCGTATATTGAGTTCATCTACAGATGTTCTTCGATCGCCTCTGCCAATACAAAGAAACTAAAATAACTAAACCACCCCATACACTATGGAAGCCAGATAACACTCAAAAATTCAAACTTTTATAACTGATATATACTGATTCCAAAATGATCTGATGTGATTTAAGTAAAATACAAATAAAAATGATTGGATATACATAATACATCAGGACGTTAATGCAAATACAAAACAACTTATGAAAATATCATTGTTCATTAGATGATTTGAATAATTACCATAAGAAATTTATCTTTTTTTTTTTATTGTTAAAGCGATAAATGTCCATTTTTAAAAATGTTTTTAAAGATAATGCTCAGAAACTGACGTCTCTCCTTTGTTGCTCTATATACGAAACGAAAGCTTCTTAAGTGTTGTGTGCGATCTCTGACGTCAATTCGCATCGCTCACGCTCCAAAATCATTCGCTCCACCGATCAGATTGATTGATCGAAAGATCTGAGCCAAGATCTGAGCCTTTCACGCTATGAATTTCTTCAAATCCGTCTTCTCCGACGACCCAGATCCTCCCGGAACCGAATCCGAATCCGATTCACCGAAACACAGCGACGAACACCACCAAGATCCAACAGATCAATCCAATCCACAACACGAAGACGACGACGGCATCGGATGGAGCTTCGGCGGTCTGATGAAAACCATAGCCGACAGATCCGAGTCCGTGATCGAAACCTACCGGCGAGATCTAGAAGAGTTCGGGACAGGTCTGAAGAAGGAGATCGAAGTCGCGCAGGGATCTCTCGGCACCGTGGGACACGCAATCGACGAGATTGGGAACACCGTGATGAAAGGAACGGCTGAGATCATCGCTCAGGGGAAAGAAGCGATCTTAGCGGCCGGTAACGAATCTGATTCATCTTCTGATAACACTAGCTTGGGTCGTCGCGATAGCTTTAGCTCGAAACCGTATAGTCGTTTCGATGCTCAGGTTAGGGCCGTTCAGGGAGATGTTACTACTTATAGTGAAGAGCCTGAGGATTCAGATGATTACAACAAGTGGGAGTCTGAGTTTTCTCTGGGGGGTAAAAGTGAGGAGATGGGGGAGTTGTTGGAGGGGAATGGAGATATGAAGGGAGTTTATAAGAGGGTTGTTCCTAGTGTGGTTGATCATGAGACTTTCTGGTTTAGGTATTACTATAAGGTGCATAAGCTTAAGCAAGCTGAGGATTTGAGGGCTAATCTTGTGAAACGAGCTATTTCTTTGGATGATGAGGAGGAGCTGAGCTGGGATATTGATGATGAAGAGGAGAGCAGCGAGGTAGTAGTTGTTGAAAGCGCTGCCAAAGATGTTTCAAGATTGAAACTTGAAGGGAATGATGATATGGGTAGTGGAGATGTGAGCAACAGTGCTAAAGATGAAGTGAAAAGTGCAGATTCAGTGAGCAATGTTGGTTTGAAGACAGACGCAGATTCTGAGGTGAAGAAGGAAACTGGTAATGAACAAGTTCCAGAATCAAAACCAGTTGTTGATGCTGCAAAACAAGTAGTTGAGGAGGCTCCTCCTCCTCCTGCATCTGAGGAGGCTCCAATCGAAGTTTCAATCAAACCCGAAGCTGAGAGTGCTCCATCTCAAGACTCAGCTAAACCAGACGGTGCAGCTGCTTCATCAGCTCAAGAAGAGGATTTGGGATGGGATGAGATTGAGGATATGAGCAGCATCGATGGTAAGGAAACGAGTCGTTCGAGTGGAAGTCCAAACAGAGCTGAGCTGCGTAAACGTCTGAGTGTTGCAGAGGAAGAAGATGAAGACTTAAGTTGGGACATTGAAGATGATGACGACGAGGAAGAATCATCATCAGCAACAAAAGCTTAATGTAGTGTGCTTTTTATTTCTCTCCTACTTAATCGTATCACCAATTCACCATTCTGTTGTTTTCTCGTTTTTATTTGATTTGAAAATCATATAACTATAAACTTGATTTGATCTTAGTGTATTCCCAGTTCGATTGAAATTATTAATTTATGTCTGCAACGAGAATAATTTCATAAAAACAAATAAAATGGCGGTAACCGAGGCCCATTAGTGAATTATGGGCTTACGGGTCGGGTAACAAGGATTCCGGGTCGATTCAAGAGAAATAAAATTGACTCAAAGATCATTAGGGTATACTCACTACATACACTCGAGAGGAAGTTGTAAAAGTGTCTCTCTCGACTCTCGCAGAGGAAGGAAGGAATCTGCGGAGAAAACAATGGTAAAGTTGTTTGCTTTCCTGAAATTTCGAAATTTGATAGAACAAAGATCTCTTCTTTCTTCGTTATTGGTTCATGAGCTCGTCTGTATTCGTTTTAGCCAATTGGGGTTTCGCTGATGATTAGTGTCTTTGTTTCGTTGTTGTGTGGGTGCAGTTGTTCTTTTCTTACTTCAAGGATTTGGTTGGACAAGAAGTGACGGTGGAGCTGAAGAACGATTTAGCAATCAAAGGGACTCTTCATTCAGTTGATCAGTACCTCAATATCAAGCTCGAGAACACTCGTGTTGTTGATCAGGACAAGTTCCCTCACATGGTAAGCTCCATCGAATTGTTCTTTTAGTTGCTTATCTCCAGCTCCAAAAGTGTTTGATTTTTGATATCTGCTAAATGAAATATCAAAATCCTGTAGCAATACTTCTTTAGGTTATCAGCTAAATATGTGTAGCTTTGGCATTCAGTTTGAATCATCTCAGGGAGTAGTAATTTAGCTTACGGCTTTAATCCTCTGTTTGAATTGTGTAGCTTTCAGTGAGAAACTGTTTCATCAGAGGATCAGTGGTGAGGTACGTTCAGTTACCTCCTGATGGAGTCGATGTTGATCTACTTCATGATGCCGCTAGAAGAGAAGCTAGAGGTGGTTAATTCCTCATTGTATCTCCAAACTTAATCTCTTGATTAACAAGACTTGCTTCTTTTTTTTCTCATTTTCATGTAATCCCTTGATATGTAATGAATCTTGTTCCCTTATCTCTGTTAAAGAGTAATCTGTTTTGTTCAAACTCTTTGATGAAAAAATTTAGAGTCTACAAAGAACTGCACTTAGATTCTGCTCTTTTATTTTCTTGTCTCTTGAAATAAAAGGCTAACAGAGGAAAACATTAGGACTGATTAAGAGGAACTTAGAGAAAGAAATAAGAGTAATTGTCTCGGTAAGTAGTGCAACTCGCCATAGGATTAGCATCCGACGGATGGTGTGGTTTACCACTTGGAGATGACTAGTTTGAGGATATATTAGTCAAGAAAGAGATATTAGGTTTTGGACACTAGATAAAAAAGGCATAAATTTGCTTAGTGTACTATATCTGATACTGAGGAAAGTCATTGGTTTTGATTAAATATTCTGATTAGAAATATAATAACATATACAAAGATCATCATAACATGAGTTTTCTAAGCAGTAGAATTTATGGTTTCAAAAAGGGTACAACTGTACGGCTTCATCTCGTACACTACCAGTCCATCCATCTGCTCCTCTGCTACAACGGTCCCTCCTTCAACAGAGAAAAATTCAGGGAAAGGAAGAGCTGTGTCCACCAATCGCCTCCATTTGCTTCTTCCATCAGGAAGTGTAGGTAATATCACCTTCTCAGGATGATCACTTGCATTGAATCCAATGAACAGATCATTCTTCTTTGCCACGGTTGTTTCTTCCCCTGACTCTGCTTTGATCCCCAATGCCAAGAATCTGGAAACGGTATCATTTTTGTCAGTCAAGACTAGTACATTGTTTACCCAACGTGATCTTTTCCCGCAACAGATCCGCCTACACCAACGTGATCTTTTCCCGCAACAGATCAGCCTACACTTTTTTAAGATATGTTCATCTTTCAGGACACATTGCACAACATCAAGTAGCTTACCCTGGTCGATCGAATCAAATGCTTTGTGAACATCTGCAACCACCAAGAACAAAGGATGAAGTTCCCCAGATTGACTCCTCAAGTGTATCAGATACGGGACTAGGTTTATGTAGAAGTCGTCATGGTCAGAAACAGAAGACCCAAGGACATCTGGTTCTTTCAGCTGAATGTCCTTCCAAACGGCATGTATATCACGAAGAGACTGCGACCTTGACGGGGAACTAAAATCTAACAGTATCCTCACACCATTTGCCTTTGGTAGAAACCTATACTTCGATAACTCAAATTTTTGCCTTCTACTTTCAGCTTCAGCATTCTCCACTTGGACATATCCATTAAGGGTTTTGCTAATTTCTTTTCTCACTAACCTCTCCCAGTTACATTTCCGGGCGATTAGATCGGTTAGAAAATTCACCCCTCTTGTTGGATCGATCATCACTTTGATCCAAAGGTGCTTGTAATCATTTGACAGCTTAGGACTACATCATTTTGATTGTAGGTGTGTAATCTTTGCTACTTTCACTTAATAAAATTCAGATGATCAAAAAAAAACTCTCACGTTTATCTCAAATACTTGCTCTGATGTCTCTTCGATAAGTTCAGAAAAAACGTGGTCCTTCATCGTCATTTGTATTTGTGTGATACGAGATTTTTGACTCTTGATTCTGTTAATATATATTTTTTTAACAACCTTCTATGTTGCGCACTGGGACGGATACGAGGACAGATACATGGACGAGATAGATAGAGAACTCGGCCTCCATTAATTTAATTATGGGACTGCTTCATGTAACCAAACCAAGCTCAGGATCACTGAATAAGTGAGGAGAGAGAGAGATCTGAGAGACCTTTGTATTTTTATTATAACAGTCTGTATGTTTGTTTGTCTACTTAGTGAGGGATCGATTTTTTGGTGGGGTATTTTTTGGTTAATAGATTTTTTAAAAGACATGTCAAAAATGTTGTTCTTCAATTTGTTTGAATCTACATTATTTTATCATTTTCAAATATCTTTTATTTTATCTCATCAATCTTTTTTCATGAACGTTACAAACATGATTTTATTATCCCATTCAAACAATGAAAACAGGGTTAATACTTTTGAGCATATTACAAGAGATGTTTGTACATGTTACAAGTAAGGACACAACAATCTCTGCCATTTCAGAAACAGATGAAGATGAATTCTCGTCTTTGTTGTTTTCTGTCACAAATTCACAATCTGCAAAACAATAATAGTAGGCCAATGATTCAGGAAACCAAATAGTAAATAAAGCGAGTACGATCACTACAGTATATACACGAACCTTGCAATGCATAGGTGGTTCATAAGGATAGTCAAATTCATGTGAAACCTGAAGAAAAAAACATATAATTAGCATAAAAACGAATGGGAAACTCTTAATTACCAAACTGATTTTGAGTGACTAATAATCACAAGTGTGTAAAGGCAAATGACTGCATTTCTATTTGTTTTACGCATTATGAATTTGGTGTCTATCAATTCAATAATCTAGAATTACTGATACTGATTTTGAGTGACCAAATATGAGAAATGTGTAAAGACAAATGAACCATCTCTAACGGTCAAATGAATGGACGCTGCATTTCTATTTGTTTTACACATTATAAATTTAGTGTCTATCAGTCCAATCATCTAGAATCAAGATACTGATTTTGAGTGACTAAATAACAAATGTGTAAAGACAAATGAAACTTAACGAACAAATCAATGACTAGACTGCAGTTTATTTGTTTTACATATTATGAAAATTAAGTGTCTATCAATCCAATAATTAAGAATTTCCCATAAAAAAAAAAGAAGAAAGAAGATTTCATACCTTACACGGCTGAAGAAAAAACATTCCATTTTTTTACCTCATGTGAAGCTCACCTACAAAGCAAAAAATCTTTGAATTCAAACTATACAATACAATTCCTAAGGTATTTAATTATCATATATGTCATTCAACTTCTTGATTAATTCGACAATTAAGTAGAATATGTAATTTCGTTTGGTAAAATTAGACTTACTATCATTGTTTATTTATTAAAAGTTTAAGTCTTAATTGTGATGATAAATATAAAACAAAGTTTTAACTATCATTACTTATTTATTTAGTCTTTTTTGTTTTAACTGTGAAAGTAAGAAAAAATGGAAAACTGACCTTTTTAATCTTGTATCCGTCTAGTACTAAAACAAACCCTTATTTTGCTCTCCCTGCTCTGAAAATTTAAACAGAGAATGTTAACGTGTGTAATGCATTGTTGTGATAAGCACATTAAGAAACATATATGTTTCTTAACCTGAGATTACGGGGAAGGGAAGACATTCCAGAATCTTAAGGTTTCATCTCTTGCTCCTGTCAGGATCGCTGCCAACAAAATAAAAGTTCACACAAGATGAGTACTACATTAACGTAAGCAAGTTACATAAAGAAAGTATTAAAATAATGATAAAAAGACTAACCTGTCCATCTGGTGAAACAACAAGATACAAAACACGGAACGTGTGATCCATGAGAGTTGCTAACTGCTAGAGAAAAATTACATTTTCAGTTCGTTAAAACTCCGCAAAACTTAACAAGAAACTGAAAATTAACGGGACATGAACTCTTTACTTTAGACATGGTTGGATATTTCCAAACGATGATTTGGTTTTGGGATTATCCATGAGTGCTCACAAGTTCATTCACGTTCTTAGACCAAGCCAAATTACACACCTGAAATGTTATTGGTTCAGTTATTTACCATATTCTAGGTATTAATCAAAGCTATAGGATAACCAAGTTTTTACCTGACTACTGGTGTCTACGCAACTTGAAGAAGTGTTTGTCGTTGTGTTCCAAAAACGGATACATCTATCAGCAGTGCCACCACCGGAGGCAAGAAGCCCGTGGAGATGCGGTGACTACGCAATGGCTTTAACCGCTGCTGTGTGCTCACAGTATCTCAAAACCGGTTGTGTTGAATGTTGGTTCCATACAAGAAGCTGCAAGATCACACTACAATCATTAAAGTATTCTCGGAACCACAAATGAAGATTATATATATATGTTTTACCTTATTGTCGCCTGATGCTAGCTCGCGGTTGTCATAAGACCATTTAAGTCCACAGACTTGGGATTTTCTTGACACCGTATGTCTCTCTGAAGTATGCTCCTGTCTCTGCTACCAGAGGACAGAACAGATGAGCTCCACGCTAAGGCTCCAAACTCGTAGTCGATGACCTTCCATCGTTCTTATTCTCCTGCAGCGCAACGCATCCCAAATCTAGTGGAACAGAAAAAAAAACAGCAAGAGTAAGCATATTATCTATCATAGACTCCAATAGACAAATGTAGTCTTGTTTCTAACTTACCTCTACAGTTCCGCTACTGGTTCCAATCGCCAAATGCGTTCCACGTAGTGCCCAGCTGACTGAGCAAACGTTCTCATCGATCCCCTATATCGCATAACTTAGTTACCTGCAAAATAGCGGCAACAGATTGTCTAAACCACTCTTTAAGACAAGAAATAAGTCAGGAAGACGAAAATGAAAAGCTCACCTTGCTGGTTAACCCCACTGCTAGAACATTTTGTGCCGACCAATCCAGTAGATTCAAGTAAAAATCATCTTGCAGAGCCGGCGCATCCAATACCTAAAACATTCACAGGACAAATGCATCATCAGGACAGATCAACATTTCCAATCACTGGATAAAGAGTAGACATTATTGCACACATTCTTCACTAACAGAGACTTCACAAAGATCTCACAACTTTCACATAGTAATACAAAAAGAGATGAATTTTTTGGAACAGAATCAAGAATCGCAAGTCTCATAGAATCTCCCCCCAAAAAAAAGAGTTGAAAAAACAGAAAAAGAAGGAAATTAGATACCTTGAGCAATGGGGATTATATCATATTTTCTTCCACCTATCTATCGCTTGAATCTTCTCGGCAGACTTCTTCCTCTTCCACCTTAACTCTTTGCTGCAGAGACACAAAACACCAACCAACAGTCAGGCCTCAGTCAATTTCTACAAATAGAACCGTAAATTTTTCAATATTTTTGATCAGAGAGAAACTCATACCTCTCTCAGTTCTGAATTTCAACGAAGTGATCATAACCTGCTTCTTCTTTGATTTTCTGCTTCCTTCCCAATCTCAAATCACTGAAACATCATGAGATGAAACAAGTCAGAGAATAAGACTATAAAACTAACAGATATTGATTGAGTCACCAACGAGCTAACCTAGTATTGTTGCTGGCTGGCCAGGACCGAAGCATTGGGGGTCAAAGACCAATTCATTTGGATTGTAAAGGAGTGGGAGTGTAGACTGTTTTAGTTTAAGATGGAATGAAGAAGAATAAATAATGTTACCGTTACGTTACGGCTGGTAATAAATCAAGAGTGTCTTTTGGTTTGCCTTTATTTAGTTACGTTTCAGACATTAATCAAGACTCAAGAGTGTCTTTTGGTTTGCCTTTCTCGAAGAAGTAAAATGAAACCGCTGATGGCAGCAAAGATAAAATACACTTATCAGAAATTGTAAAAGTAGAAATCATCAGTAAATGAATAAATGCATTACTTACCTGAGCTCCTCCCAGATTCCTCGGGAATCTCTTCGTTGACAAACTCACGGCTGAGATATAATCCACGAAACTAAAAATGTGGTAGATTGGTTATATTACAACTCACTACGGGCCCAAAAGGTGGTTTAACTTTAGAAATTGGAAGTAAAATGTGACAGATTAAAGGGGGTAATGATTCGAGAAATTTGAAACTAAGGGGAGTGGATGTAAGGGAAGTAAGAGTAATTGTCTCGATAAGTAGTGTAGCTCGCCATAGGATAGAGGTTTTGGACACTAGATAAAAAGGCATAAATCTGATACTGAGGAAAGTCATTGGTTTGATTAAATATTCTGATTAGAAATATAATAACACAATATAACATATACAAAGATCATATATCACATGAGTTTCCTAAGCAGTAGAATTTATGGTTTCAAAAAGGGTACAACTGTACGGCTTCATCTCGTACATTACCAGTCCATCCATCTGCTCCTCTGCTTCAACAGAGAAAAATCCAGGGAAAGGAAGAGCTGTGTCCACCAATCGCCTCCATTTGCTTCTTCCATCAGGAAGTGTAGGTAATATCACCTTCTCAGGATGATCACTTGCGTTTAATCCAATGAACAGATCATTCTTCTTTGCCTCGGTTGTTTCTTCCCCTGACTCTACTTTGATCCCCAATGCCAAGAATCTGGAAGCAGTGTCTTCCCAATTCGGTGTTGTTTGGTCGTTTGCATACCAAACAATGTTCTCAGGTTTCAAAAACTTACTCCTCTGAAACACATCGCTTCTCCTTGCTCTAACCGAAGTCATGAAAGAGATGAACCGAGTGATCTGTGCACCGTAACCAGAAGCTAACATGTTCCAATCAAATGGTTTCCGTGATTCTAACAACGGCGAGCCCTTTGTAGAGACTCCACATTCATCTCCCATGTTAAACACCGGGACTCCAAGTGAAATGTACTGTATAAACAACAAGTTACGGATTTGTTTCAGCCTTGTCTGAAGAACAGCCGACTTGTTTGTCTCTCCTTCTTCCCCACAGTTCCAACTCAGCTCTGACGCTAGCTCAGGGGGACCACTGAAACTAACCAAGTCAACGAGAGAGAGTCCTGAGTTTCTTGAAATGTAGTTGAAGGAGAAAGCAGGACCTCTTCCATCTGTGAACATATCACCACTTCCGCAAACTCTTGTAGCAAGATCACTAACAACGCCTCTTCCCCTCACAAAGTTCCTCACATCTCGAGAATATCTTGTATTGAGCTCCGCCCACCGTTTCCAGTGAGGGAACTTTACTTCCTCCTTTGCCATCTTCATGTCATGTGGATTCCAGCAATCAGCTATTAGTTTTGTCTTTGCTAGCAGCGGATCAAAAGATATTGCTTCAACCAAAGGAGGACGAGAAAGTTGTTCACCGTGAACACCTCTCATGAGAGAGGAAGCATTGATGAAACAAAATCCATCTACATGAAACTCACTCACCCAATAACGCAGACTCTCCAGTATCAGCTGCTGAACAACAGGATAGTTACAGTTCAAGTAACTTTTAGAATCATTAGCCCCTGCCTTATAATAATAGGAACCGTCATCAATCCCTTGAAGAGCGTCAGACTCAGAAGTATATGTGAATACTACTTCCAAAAGTACCTCAATCCCCTCACTGTGCAGCCTCTTTACCATCTCTTTCATTGACTTAACTGCGGATTCATGGTCATTGGAAGGTCCATACATGTTCATCGGTGAAAAGAAATGAAATGGGAAGTAAGAACCCTTTTGGTCGGAGAATGAAAAGATTGGCTCCAGGAGGACAGCGTTGGTTCCAAGGGCTTTCAAGTGGTTCACTCTCACAGCTACACCTGAAAATGTCCCTGCTACATTGGTTGGTAACTTGGAGGATTTGTGCTGTGTGAAACCCTTTACATTCAACCGGTAAACAATGAGTTTCTCCAGTGGTATGTTTGGAGACACATCTCTTCCCCAATCAAATGAAGGGTTTTTGAATAAACTTCCAAGAAATTTATGAGATACGGATTTATCAATAACTGTGGCATATGGATCCAAAACAATACTCTCAGCTTCATCATCTTCTTCTTCAGAGTTAAGAACTTCCTTGCAACGGTACCCATATCTCACAAAACCCCATGTCTTCTCAACTGAAGCATGCCAGACATCACCTGTTCGGTTGACATAAGGATCAAGATCAAGCTCTAACGCAGGTTTATCACTAGTGCTATCATCATACAAACACAACACCACTCTCTTCGAGTTTCTTGAAAAGAATGCGAAATTCCACGAGTCACCAGAACCATCTGGTCCAGATGAAAGGCCTAATGGCAGTGGATGACCGGCAGTGAAACCAACCGGGACACAGAAGTTTGTATCCCTGTGAGTCAGCATCTCTAGACCATTCTGATCATTTCCTGACACTAACTTGAGCCGAAACGATAGGTAGAAAGGAGATTCTTTCCCATCAAATTCTAGCCTAAGCATTAACTCGTCAGACAAGAAGCTTTTCACAAAGGGAGTTTGTGAGTCTTGATCAGAATTTTCGAAATCCAGAGGCAAAAAACAGGAAGAATCAGACCTGTATACGCCCCAAACCATCACCAGACTACTACTCTTGTTGTCATCACCAATTAGTTCCAACGATGAGACGACATAAACCATGATACTGTACTTGTCTCTCTTCTTTTCAACTTTAACTTTAACAAGAGCACCAGACTTGGTCCTGAATAGATAGGATGCTACCTTCTTTAGGTCATCGACCTGAGCACCTCTCGCAGACACATGTTCCTTCAGCTCGACCGAAGTTCTTGAAGCACAAATCTTACTAAACGGATATCTTCGCAGCGCACTTGCAACCAAATCGTTATAGGTATGTTTTCTTGTGACTAATAGTGTCTCAGATCCAAGCTTAGTCTTGTTCTTACCAGTGGCAGAAGGAAATCTCCATGTTTCAGCGATGCCATTGTTTATTAGACGAGAAGATCTAATCCCAACAGATGGTGACCAAGCAGCCATTACTGAGAAAAGGGCAGAAAGCTTCTCTCTGGACTTCAGCAGTCTAGTCTAGGCAATAAATATCCCTGAAATCACAAGTAAAAAACAAACAAAATCTCTCGTGTTATTGCTAAAAAAAGGCAGATCAAACACCAAAGCTCTTTATGAAACCTGAAAGAGCAAATCCCAATGTAACACGGTAGATATATCCTAATCAGAGTTGAATTAGAAGCTTCCATATCAGTGAGCTTACTGAAACTAAAGCTCCAACCCAAATTGATATGAGATTCAGTTAAAAAAAAGTCTCTACCTTGTAATCAGATTCTAGCAGAATGAGCTCGAATCACCTAAACCGTCATCTCAGAACTAAAATTACAGCAACGTTTCCACCTTTTTGGACATATGTGCATTCAAGAATTAGAATCAACACTAGCAAGAAGTCTCAGGTTCAAGATAAATCTAAACACGCTTTAAGGAACAACAGAAAGAGGAGGGAGGGGACACAGGAAAGCGTAAAGAAGAGACAAAACATCTTTAAAAAGCAAAAGTCGAGAGCTTACTGTTCTGTAAGTATCATCGAAGCAGAACACGAGCTTCCAAAATGATGAGATTAAAACATAGATTATCTGATCCGAGAATACACATCATCTGATGAGATTGAGTGTGTGTGTGCGCGCGTGTGAGTATAATTTAATTTTTCTGGTGGTTCGATAAAGGTTTTGGCTTGTTCCTTTCGCAAGTTTTAATGGCTTTAACTCAACGGTGATTTGCCACAAACTACCCAAAACGAAGAAACTGCATCAACATGGGCTTCGCTACTCTTTTAGTTGTTAGATATGTGATCTTCATATTAATTGGGTAAATACACTACTAATGGGCTTTAGCTGCTTATGGTAATTAAGCTTAATTTTTCAAATATTTATTTAAATTACCTCCCTATAATAATCTCATAATTACAACATAAAAAAAGACGGCAATGATTTCAAGAACACCCCCACTTGCTGTTATCTTTAGACGCTTATCTTGAACATGTTCAAATGTTAACTGAACGGATGTTGATTGTTTGACTGTTAAAAGAAAAGACAAATCAGTTTTCATATTGTTATTTGATAGTCTTATGTGGTTACGATGTAAAGTAGAAACCAGTGTATATTCTTCAGCATATCCATTCATTGATAAGACCTCCCGCAATCAATGTGTGTTGTCGGTTTTCTTCATACAAATACCAATCGCATTAGTTTTAATAGTAGCTAGATTCTTTGTAGACAATTATATCATTAACTAGTATGATCGAATCGAGTAATTACTTTGCCAAATTAACTCACTCTTGTGTATGAAAATCTTCTGTGTGCTTTAATACTCAGCAGTGGATACAACAAAAATTTACTTATGCCTTTGCTCATTTTTTTTACGTATGTTGTTATCTTTCTTACGTACGGTAGATATATTAGAACAAGACCAGTTGATTTTGTGGACAAACTATATAATATTAATTTTCTTTCTTGGATTTGGATTAGCTTGCATTGTTATGGACTTATGGTATGCTATCGTGAGGTTGTTTTATTCAAAAGGAGTGTTAGATTAAAATACAAAATTTTCAAACGGTGGAATTTGGAATTAGATGCTGATAAGAGATGATATTAAAGATGATTATCCTTTAATATTAAAGAAACACGTCCGTGGAAGTGTCAAGAACAAAGATTATTAATTTGTGAAAATCAATTATAATCGAATAAAAAAAGATAGAAGTCAAAAAGTCAAGAAAGGCACCCACCTGGCTGGCTTTGCGTCACCTACTTTTGCTTCTATGACAATCCACGTTGTCTCTTTGTTACTGCTGATCACGTAACGAGTCATTAGCCAATTGAGTAGCTAGCACATACTAACTCAAATATTATAAGAAAACACAAAGTAACTTCGGTAAATATGGCAGCTGAATGTACTTTAGCTTGAATCCTTATACTGTTACTTAGATCAAAAACTCATCTATTACCAAATCCCATAAGAAAAGCTGAATTTGTGTCACTTTTACATAAAGAGATGCGGAATCACGTAACCAAATATGTCATATTCACATGAATAGATCAAAGTCAATAACGTCACACACCATCCTATTATCTAATCATTCAAAATTTGCCGACACTCAACCCCAAAATCTCCCGCTATAAATACAACACAGAAACCTTCTTCTTCAAATCATCATCTTACAAAATGGCGTCTTCACCTTTCATCTCCCTTCTTCTTCTCTTGATCATCTCACTCTCATCCTCATCCTCATTCGCTCAACCATCGTTCCGACCAAAAGCTCTCGTCCTCCCCGTCACCAAAGACAGAACCACACTCCAATACACAACCGTCATCAACCAACGCACTCCTCTCGTCCCCGCCTCCGTTGTCTTCGACCTAGGTGGTCGTAACTTCTGGGTAGACTGCGACAGAGACTACGTCTCCTCCACTTACACTTCCCCTCGCTGCCGCTCCGCCGTGTGCTCACGCGCCGGCTCAGACGGATGCAGCCAGTGCTTCTCTCCTCCGAGACCCGGCTGCAACAACAACACCTGCAGCGGAACTCCCGACAACACCGTCACCGGAACCGCCACTTCCGGCGAAATCGCCACAGACGTAGTGTCCATCCAGTCCACCAACGGATCCAACCCGGGTCGGGTCGTTCAAATCCCGGACTTGGTCTTCGTCTGCGGGTCAACGTTTCTTCTCCAAGGACTCGCCAGCGGAACCGTCGGCATGGCCGGTATGGGACGACACAACATCGGTTTACCGTCTCAGTTCGCCGCCGCGTTTAGCTTTAACCGGAAGTTCGCCGTGTGTCTCTCTTCCGGGAGAGGCGTCGCCTTCTTCGGTAACGGACCTTACGTGTTCCTCCCCGGGATTCCGATCTCCGTCACCACCACGCCGCTTCTCATCAATCCGGTGAGCACTGCGTCCGCGTTTCCGTCGGGAGAGAGATCATCAGAGTACTTCATCGGCGTCACGGCGATCAAGATCGACGAGAAGACGGTTCCGATCAACGCGACGCTGTTGAAGATCGACGGGACCACCGGAGTCGGAGGGACCAAGGTCAGCTCGGTGAATCCGTACACCGTGTTGGAGACGTCGATATACAACGCTTTCACGTCGGCGTACGTCAGAGAAGCCGCCGGGAGGAACATCACTAGAGTTGCGTCTGTTGCTCCGTTTGGCGCGTGTTTCAGCACGCAGAACCTCGGCGTCACGCGCCTTGGGTATGCTGTTCCGGAGATTCAGCTTGTGCTTCATAGCAACGACGTCGTGTGGAGGATTTTCGGTGCTAACTCGATGGTTAGCATTAGCGATGACGTCGTCTGTTTGGGTTTCGTTGACGGAGGAGTCAACGCCAGAACCTCTGTGGTTATCGGAGGGTACCAGCTGGAAGATAATTTGATTGAAATCGATTTGGCTAGTAACAGATTTGGGTTTAGTTCCACGTTATTGGGTCGTCGCACTACCTGTGCCAACTTCAATTTCACCTCCACTGCATAGATTAATTTTCATTTTGATCATTTCTTTAAAATAAATGCTCTTCGTGGCTATATGTTTGAATAAGGGGCCTATGAATAATTTGTTGGGAAATTTTACTACTATATTTGATTAATGTTGTAATGTTTGAATATATACATATTACATATACTCTATGGTTTTATCTTCTATTCAGAAACCACGAGAATATCACTAATCAGCCTAATCCATTCTGATATGAGGATTGTCTTGACAGCATTAGATGTTGATATTTTTGACTCTTGAATTAAAAACAAATAAACCTTATTAACGTTTGTTAGACTATGTGACTGTCACATAAGCAACTAGCGTGTTTATGTTGTTCAGCATATCATCATAACATAATATGATACATTTTCTTACGTATATCTACCTTTTCGTCTTGTTTTCCTAGCTCTTCTAACATTGTACTCTAGTATAGTCTCCCTAAAGAAAAACTCGAAACTTTGCAGTTATCGGTAGAAAGTTTCAAATTATTTTGGCATTTTAGAAGAATATATATTCTCGTAACTGAAATTTACATGTATAACATGGACGACTATACATTTGGTTGCAACGTGCCATTCATAAGTAAGTTTTCTCAACATGGGTCGCAATGAAAGACGCTATCTACAATGTCGCATATGGCTATTAATGCCATCCATGTATGATTAATAACTAGTAAAGAAGCATACAACTCCATCAGGAACAATTGATACAATTTACCAGAATCTTCTTACAACACACAGATCACTTCTCATGTTAAATTTGGTGCTAACATGAATGACGGGGACATCAAATCAGCATCAACCATGGACAAAGAAATCAGGAGAAAACCTGTGGAGAACATGAAGCTGAGAAAAGTTCAAGAAGCCGGTTAGGACATATGTGCAATCAAAACGCCATATTTTACAAACCAGGAGGAATTTATTTGTGAAACCTGTTTTGATGGATTCTAAACTCAACAAGAGAACGCGGCGAATTGGTTTCAAATTAAAAAGATTAATGGTTTAGAAGATATGACATTTTCAAGTCAAAGATGGCCGACTTGCCTTATTTAGAAGATCAAGAGTATATAATATGTCAAACTCAATGTTGGCTTCCAGAAGACTTTGTGCTACTTCTAGAAGCACTCCATAACTCCTTAAGAAGCACCAGCATACACTGGATCAGGCGGACCCCAAATTAAATCGGAGCTAGGTATGGAAAGTTGTACAATTGTTTGGTTGGATCATTACCAAGCCAAGATATGGCGACCAGAGGAGCCTAAAGACATAATGAGAGCATTCAAATCGCAGCATATCAAGAGGAGAAGAATATTGAGCAGTTTACCTTATTTGGATTCAAGCAGCATTTCTGTCAAAGATCTCCAACGGCTCTTTCCGTCATTCTTTGGAGCTTTGAAGATACATTCAGTGAACCAAGATATTCCAAGGCGTCATCAGTTCATGCCCAATTTATCAAGACTCAAACAATCCCTTCCTTTCAGCCAAATCCCCCAAGCCACTCCAAACGGTTAGTTTTAATTATGTTTCAAGTTTTCTGTGTATTTCTTTTATTCTGAGCATTACATAAGCTCATTAGCATCACCATTGTAGAGACACGTCTTTCATCTAAGTTTATACATAATAGTATTGTTTTTCCCTTCAAAGTTTGTCTTTGAATTGATTTGCTCTTTAGAAACCAGAGTTGTGTGGGAAGCACTTTGTTTTCTTTAGTTCTGTGAATTAAGTTGTTTGAGAGAGTCAAGTAGCTTTATTCATCATAGATTGAGAGAATCAATCACATCCTTTGATCAAACCACATGATTTTGAGATTCAATCAAACCTTCAATCGGCAAATCCCCTTCAAGCTCATCATCTGACCAAGCTGGAAGAGTTATACGGCCAGCAGTTTGGTTCCATCAATCTATCCTCGGTTTTGTGCCCATGAAGCTGATCAGTGATGACTGCAAAAGCAAGAAGATATAAGCACTAACAATTAAATAAGGTCAGTGTTTAGGAACATATTTTAGTACATTCCTCGAGTTAAAACCATAGGATAGATGCAGTATCGTGTCGTTGACATCTTAATGGAACTAAGAAGACGGGTATATGTAAAGCTCAATTGGGCTCAAGGTCCAGATGCCAACTTGTTGGACGCGTACGTTGAAGTCCATGAAATGCGTTGGCGGTCCCTGCTAGAAAGATGCGCTGCAACACGAACCTTCTTTTCAAGTAGACCATGTTCTATAAGAGATATGAATCCCAGTCAACTAACTCAATCCCATATGCCAAGATCTGGTTCTGTCTGTTATGATGATTCTCGGTACTGACAAGAGATAATATTAAATCCGATTGCGTTAATTGTTCGTCTCGGGATCAACCAATACATCACGTTGTAAACAAGTTAAATTTAGTAGTATAAAATATATAGAATCAAAAAGTTGAAAGTCTCATACTCGTGAACAACAGATTCAATAGAATAATGGGTCAAAAGGCACAACCCATCAAGCTGGCTTGCACCACTTACGCTACATCCATGGTGTTTCCTCTAATCATTAACGTAGGTATCATTAACAAGCCTTACTGTATTATTTTATTTGATCACTTTAGTATAAATTTTATTACTATTGGATAATTTTATAAAAAAGACTATTGGATAAGTATTGGACCATATTTTTGATAGTTACCTTTTTTATTGTCGTCGATAGTTACTTTTAAATGAAATAAATTTGATATAGTTGATCAGGTCCTGTATATCCATCTAAAAAGCATTCAGATTAAAAGATGCATTTTATCAATTAACATTTCTCTGCACAAGTTTTCATTGACGCTTCAGCATTTGTCATTACAATTTTTTTTCACAAAAATCGCATGTAAAAAATCATGAACGTAAACAAGTCAAATGTATAGATGGGAACCTTAAAAAAAATCTAATCCACTAGGACCAGTACAGTAAACAAAAGAAACTATTTTCTCTTTTTGTTTAATAAGCCCAAAAAAGATACTGGATTTGATTTTGCATCATTTTAAATATATAAAAGAGAAAAGAGGATCCAACTCATGAAGCCATATCTCACGCTCAGCTTGAGAGTATTCAAATAAACCCAAAACCCCCTATAATTACATACACACTGTCACACATTTGCATACACACTAATCTTCTTTCTCACTCCATAATCATCATCATATCTGATGGCTTCTTCTCCGTTCATCTTCTCAGCTTTTCTTATCTTCATCTTCTCACTCTCATCATCATCAACCTCGTTCGCTAAACAATCTTCCCGACCAAATGCTCTCCTTCTCCCGATAACAAAAGACCAAACTACCCTTCAATACACGACCGTCATCAACAGTGGCACACCTCTAGTGGCCGCGTCCCTTGTGTTCGACCTCGGTGGTCGACATCTCTGGGTCGAAACCGACACATACTACTGGTCCACATCTTTCCAAACCAGCCACTGCAACTCCCCAATGTGTTACCGCGCCGGTTCCCATGGCTGTAGCCGTTGCTTCTCTGACTACAGACCTGGCTGTAACGCTGACCCTTGCACCCTAACATTCAAAAACCCCGTCAACGGAATAGTGGATACTGGCGACATTGCTTCGGAAGTCGTTTTTATTCAGTCCACTAACGGATCGAACCCGGGCCGGGTCGTTAAAATCCCGAGTTTGATTTTCTCTTTGGGATCGACGAATCTACTTAACGGACTTGCTAACGGAACCGTCGGTATGGCGGGAATGGGACGCCACAGCGTCATCGGACTACCGTCGCAATTCGCCAAGGCGTTTGGTTTCAACCGAAAATTCGCCGTCTGTCTCCCTTCTTCTGGAGGAGGAAGAGGCGTCGCCTTCTTCGGTAACGGACCTTACGTGTTCCTCCCCGGGATCCAGATCTCCGAGCTCACCACCACGCCGCTGCTCCTCAATCCGGTGCTCGTCGCGGACCCGATCATTTATTCTCCGTTTGTATACGGCGAGAAATCGCCCGAGTATTACATCGGCGTGACTGCGATCAAAATCGACGAGAAGACTGTTCCGATCAACGCGAGGCTTTTGAAGATCAACGGAACCACCGGACTGGGAGGAACGAAGCTCAGCACGGTGAACCCCTATACGGTGTTGGAGACGTCGATTTTCAAGGCCGTCACGTCGGCCTTCGTCAGAGAAGCCACCGCGAGGAACATCACTCGAGTACAGTCTGTGAAGCCTTTCGGCGCGTGTTTCAGCACTAAGAACGTGGTTGTCACGCGTCTTGGATACGCGGTGCCGGAGATCCAGCTTGTGCTGCAGAGCAAGGACGTCGTGTGGAGAATCTTCGGAGCTAACTCGATGGTGAGCGTCCGCCGTGACGTCATCTGTTTGGGTTTCGTCGACGGAGGAGAGTACGCGGAAACCTCTGTGGTGATCGGAGGGTTACAGCTGGAAGATAATTTGATCGAGATTGATTTGGCGCGCAATACATTAGGCTTTAGCTCGAGTCTGTTGGGACGTCAAACTAATTGTGCTAACTTCAATTTCACTTCCACTGTCTGATTTCAGTTACATGCTACGATCGGATGGAATATCATTTGATCAAATATTTATCTTGGATATGATATGCTTAAGCTGAGTAATTGTATTCACTTTATTTGAATAATGTACTTGTTTACTCTGTAGTTTTGTTAGTATTCAACAACTTTGCTATATCAGAGTTGATAAAAAAAATCCTTTTAATACTAAGATCAAAAGTTCAAAACAGGTATAAGGACTCGGGTGAATATTATCGAGTATGGTTTAACCAAAACCATACCAAATCAAAAAAGCCAACCTTTTTAGGATTGCTTAAATTTCAAAATCAATAAGGTAGAGCAAGACAAACGGTTGTAATCGGTAACACTAATAAACCATGTCTTGAACTCCGGTCTCAGCCATCTTCTCCAAATCCTCTTGTGTTAACAGAGTTTTCCTGCCCATAGTACCCGTCTTATCGTACGGTTGAGCCATTTTCCTTAGGAACTGCAAAAAATAAACACCCACCAAAGTTATTAGTTTTCTTCAGCCGTGTAAAACAAAAGGGATTTCAATGGCAGTGAGTTTTTATACCTCTCGAGCAATATGAATGGCCATGTCAGTGCTTAGATTCAAGTGTGCATCACGCAGATGCGATAGTATCCAACCTGGTAATTTGGACCGCTTGTCATGACGGCTATATCTGCAAGTTTGCAACAGCAATCGTTAATCACAGCAAACCAATATGAGCGATAAATGAACTACCTATTTCGCGGGAAATACACATAACTGGACACATATTTAATATGTACAGAAAATCACTTGTAGCAACTAGTAAGACCCTAAATGACCAGACCCGAATCACAGTATATACCTCTTGTCTGCAAATATCATCATCCCATAATCAGCCTTTGATCGGATTACTCGCCCCACGCATTGAGCTGCTTGCCTCTGTTTTATACCAAGAATACATCAATAGCCATCACAGACAGGTCAAACATTTTGCACCAAATACCCATATAACATCTTAAGATTTGGAATCATACCAAGGCATCAAAAGTTAGGAAATCGCCTTCCTTTATTTGAAATGTATCACGCAGATACTCCAATCGTGCAAGTAATATCCTGAAAAATATTTAATCTTATCATCTACACACATGACCTAAGTAAACGGGAAAATTAAAGGATGTCTAGTTTTGAGTATAACTTACTTGCTTAATGTATATTGAAAAGGCACTCCAAACATTACAACCAGTCTTCCATAGTGACGGTCAAAATCGATACCTTCAGCAACTTTCCCCCTGCCATTCAGATACAGTACTTGATCAATCTCTTTGAATTTTCCATACGAGATGGATCCAGTATTTACATACATAACCACAGAACCAAAAGTTTCTTGCCGTGAATTCCCATAAAACACACACAATTTTTACCTGGCTACAGAGAAGAAAACTGCCCCTCTTCCGCAATCACAAGCCCTGCGATAATTGTCAAGTGCCAATGTTGTTTCTACAACATCTTGCGTTTCGAAGAAGACAAGCTTCTGTTGCGTTATTTCCTACATAAAATTAAGAGCAGTGGTCATCTTAGGAAACAAGTATACATTAGTGCATATAGCAACTACAAAAATAACATATCAAGGTATCATACAAGGATTTTCCACTTTATGCAAAACTGTGAAAATAATCCTGACATGGTAAAGCGTGGAAGAAGGACCTTACCTTCAGAATTCCAGTTTCATTCCATGTAGCAATAATGCCATCCATGTATGAGTAACTAACAAAGAAGCAGACAACTCCATCAGGAACAACAGATACCATCTCTACCAAAAGCTTTCCATAATTCCTCACAACACCCGGATCACTTCTCATGTCAAACTTGGTGCTAACAGGGAGCTGATCACTGCAAAATCAAAAAGAAATCATCACTAACAATATATACATTAATACAAACGATAAGGGCAGTGTTTAGGAACTTCTTTTTTTTAATACCTTCCTCGAGTTAAAACCATGGGGCAGATGCAGTCTCGTGTCATTGACATCTTAAAGCTTCGACTAACAACAGGATTGAAACTAAGAAGACGGGGATAAAGATCAATTGGGCTAAGGGTCCCTGATGTAATTACTACTGACTGGAAACGATCAAACACCGGTTTTATAGCCAAAGACGCATCATGACAGCTCAACTGAGATACAAAAAGAAGATATGTTTCAGATACATTTCTCACTATCTCTGAAACCAGAGCAACAATATAATACTCAAAAGAAAGCAGATCGACACGTACTGACCTGCAATATTGGATCTGGAATATGAGGCATTCTTTCGTCATAAGGCTCAATGATGATCGAAAAGCCCCGAGCATATGTTCCAACAAGAGTTGCAAAGTCGCATACAGTCTGGATAGGCAAAAACTCATCAGTGTCTGTAATTTCAAGGGTCATCATGAGAGAGTGGAGCCGGTCATAACAGAACTTGAGTGTTTTCTGCTCAATTCCAGCCTGAGAATTAACCGAGGATACAAAGCTAACAGGGCTTTCTTTCTCCACGTTCTCAGTATCCAGCCGTCCCTCCAAGTACTGAAGTAATCGGCGTAACACATGCACAAAATGCTCAGCCCGTCTAATATTCCCTGGGACAGCCTCCTTCAGAATATCATGGGGCAGTGCAGGGTTTGCAAGCCATTGATCAGTTCCTGGAAAAAGAAAAAACATACTTGTTTCGTCAAGTTCATAAATGAACCAAACCACGCATCACCTCTCTGAAAAAAAAATATTTACCAGATAAATCCCCTCTCAGTGCCAACCCCTCAATTAGCCGGTTGTATTCAGCTCGCAGCCTTCCAGCGTCTGTAGCCTTGAACCTTCCTACCAGTTAGACAAATTTTAATAGTCTGATAAGAATTTTAAAATAAGTATCAGCAAACAACCAGGTCAGTCAGTTCCTGTATTGAACCAAGACAATTATGCACCATAGGATTAGGATCACTAAAAGAGACAGTCATGTGCTGCAAGTTGTTGACAATAGCGTTGTAATGCTACTATAATTTCTTTGAGAAGAAGAGCAGTTCTTTTTATTACTATCCTACACTCCCATTCCATACCAAAGTCGAAAAACCATATAAAAGCGAAAAAGGCATATTCAAGATTAGTTATTAGAGTGAGCAGACAAACCAGGGGAGTTTCGCCTATGTTTAGTGTTAAAGAAGAGTGGCATGCTCACAAGAGAAATAAAGAGTAAACAACTATGTAGGAAAAAAAATAGCGTACCTATCAATTTCTTGCCTAATCTTATTGAGATTCCGATTAGCACCTTCAAGTGTAACCCTTCTCACACTGACGCTGAGTGCTTCAATACACACATTATCAATATTATGCGCCTCGTCAAACACAACAACAGTCTCCTTCTGTAACTCCTTGGATATGATTCCAGCAACCTTAGGATCAAGTAAATACTGGTAGCTGTAAACAATAACATTGGCGAACTGAACCATATGCCTCGCAAGAAAGTAAGGACACCATCCTCGCTTCTTACCAAACTCCCTCAAATCCTAACATCGAAACATACATTCAACATCAGCCAAACATATCCAGAATAAAGTTCAAAACTTGTTGAATCTTCTTACCTCTAAAGTATAAACACCAGGAGGCAATAAGGCATTCTCAGCAGCCTTCTCGTGGTTCTCAAAGTAATCACAGAGCTCCACATTGGGATTCTCCGCAGCCAAAGCCCTAACCCAACTAGCCGTACGTTTCCTACACGCAGCGTCGACGGAATCGCGATTCTCCGCCTTTAAAACCTTCGGATTGACGCAGAGATTCTTCCTCGAGGAGAGGCCGAGTGCGAGGATCTTGGCCTGGGCGCCGAGATGGGATACTTGATAGTCGTGGAGGATCTTGAGCTCGCCGAGGGTTTTCTCCATCTCGTGGACGGTGCGAGTGCAGTAGACGAGCTTGATGGGAGAATCGGGACGAGAGAGGCGGTAGCTGGTGATGAGGGAGAGGAGGGCGATGGTTTTGCCGGTGCCGGTGGGCATCTCGAGAAGGCAATGTCCCTTGGCGTCTAGGGCTCGTTTGAGTTCGATCATGTATTCGTATTGCTCTGGGTATATGTTGTCGTAAGGGAAGTAGACTGTTACGTCTTCGATCTTGAATTTCATCTTCTTCTTCTTACTCCTCTTCTCGTTGAAAAGACCTAACCAAATTCGAAATCGGTGACAACACTTAGCGAACTTAACTAAACCCTAAAACTGGAATTTGAGTGATCAAACAGGCATCGAATTGAAAGAAATAGGTGAGAATTTTGAGTTTTGACCCCCATATTGTCTGTTTTCTTCATATTCTGACCACTAGTTATTTTTATTTTCAAGTAATAGTCTAAGAGTATGAAATATTACACAAAGGCTAGATTTTCTGAATCTTTTTTAAATGTGGCAGGAAAGATTAGTAAGGTATTAATAAACCCATAAAAGTACAGGACTGGATTAGAAAGACAAGTGATAAGAGACAGAGAAACAAAAAACTCAAAAGTCTTATTATTCTTCTACTGGTTGCTGGAAAGCTAAGCCCTTTATCACATGTCGACACTGAAACCTGCAGTGAAACCCCATGGGGATTATCAAGATGATCCGGTAAGTAACTCTACTTGTTAAGTGGAGGAGGAGGTGAAAAAAGAATTTACCATATTAGATCATTTGTGCCAGAGTTGAACGGAGAATTATCTTGAGTTTTGCACTTGAACCGCAGCTTTAGAGGCACAAACTGCAATAACAAAAGACATTTTTGCATCGAAATCTAATACTTACTTGGATGTGTAGTGTACGAGGAGCTAATATAAAGTCTATACCTTTTTGTTGTATCTGAAGTCACGTTTAGGAAGGAAATGGTGGGGAAGATTCAAAGAAGCTGGAGCTTGAACCAATATAAAGAGCCTCATTGGACCTGTGATTCAGAAAAAAAAGGAGCATGAATCAATTCTACAGTTTACACCACAATTAATCAAACAGTTTATAAATAATGCTGATGAAGTTTGAGCTTTTCTGCAAAGTTACCTGGGGACGAAGTTGATCCAGCACCCGTCGAGATCAGTGCTCGGATAGTCTATCATAAAGAGCCAAAAATATTTTACACTTCTGATAGCAAGACAAGATTATCCAATTAACAAGAAGTTAAGAGAAAAAACCAAAACCTTTTTAGAAAGTGCTTCAGTAGCTTTGGATTTGGAAAAGTCACCTTCAAAGCTCAAAACATTATCACCGTGTGTGAAGAACAATTCGTAAGCTTTTAGAGGACGTAAAGGACTAGCACCAAGAATCAACACAACTCTCCGAATGTCAGGAGCTTCACGGATCAATAACTGGAGGGAGGTTCGGAGAGTAGAGATGGTGGACATCAGTTTCTGGAGTTTCTTAATCTCATGCTTCACCTCTCTTTTTCTACTCAATAGTTTTCTCCTCAAAGGTGGCTTCACATCAGGTTGTGTAAGATGCGCCTCCTACCAACCTAAGTTTCTTAGAGGGTGTGAAACAGTAGAGTAAAAAAAAAAAATAGCGTTTGTGGAAGCAGCAACATACCAAATCAGTAAACTCAGTTTGCAATCCATCAAAGTCAAGACTCATGTCTTGCAATACCCTGCACACACACACACACACACACACATGTAACCAAACCAATAAGCAAATTTGTAAAAGAGTGACTGACCAAAACCAAACGCTTGACTTACACAATAAATAATTTTTTATCAATGTGAGCGTTCCAACAGAGAGATACACTCATATAATTTTTTAGCATATAGTGAAGAAACATGCCTCAGAGTTTCTCAAATTCCCTTAAGGATTTGAGCATAAACTCAACCACCAAGATTTGATCTCTATTAACTAACACTAATCCATCCTGAATCCACACAATCCATAACCAGAAATCTTCTTCTATTCTTCATTAAAAAAGGTCTAATTAATGGCGTGAAATTGAAAGCAGTAAACAGTCTAAAATCCGCGAAATCGAACAGTTACATGGGCAGGCAGATCGAACATCAAATCATAACAGAATCGAAGGAGTTGAAAATAGGATAGATGACATACGAAGGGATCTGCTGGTGCATATAGAGGACGAAACCGAGAATGTCATTTATGATGTGGAAGACGCCGGAGCCGCCTAGTGAAGAAGCCGTCGTCGCGATGTCTACGTCGTACTTCTCCTCTGTACTTCCTTCTCCTTCCTCTATCTCCATCGTGATCTCCAAGATGAAACCCTGCGTAATTGTGCTTGTTGCTCAGTAAATTTGAAAAGAGTCGGTAGGCGGGGGAGACAATAAGAAGAAGAACGACGTCGACGGCGAAACTGAATTTCAAAGCATTTCACCGGAAAATTTTTTAAAAAAAATAAAAGATAAAATGACAAACCAAACCCTAGGGGAACTAGAATGACAATTTAGTCCCCCCAACTTTATTAATTTCACATTTAACCCCTAAAGCAAGCAATAATCTCTGGCGAGAGTTGGGCCGATCTCGCTTCCTGTTTTTTCTTGGGTCTTTAAATAATATTTTGCATTTGAATCATATTTTGTTATAGTCAAACTGCTGATGAATCATGAATGAATGTACATATTTAAACACTACTACACAATCATAATCATTGTCTTCCTCTTTTTTTTTTTTTTGCCAAATTTCATATATATGGTGGTTACGACTTACAAATACAAGGGAGATTACTGTATTTAGATCACGAAAATAGAAAGTAATCAAATTAAAGAAGCAAAAACAAAATGTTTGATATAGAAAAATAAAGATTGAATATACAATCACAGAAATGGGTGCCGCATGAGATAGTGGTCAATAAAAAGCATCAAGTAGTACACAGAACCAGAGTAAACATAGTCCTCTCTCGATATTCGTTTGCAGAGAAACAAAGGTACTCCTTTGATATATTTGCTTACTTTTTTAGACCTTGGATTGGACATTACATTTATAACTTGTCTACTTCTCATTGGTTGAACTTTTTATATATATATAAGGATGTAAAAGTATATATTAAGTGACAAACCTTCGTTCATGTCGGGGAATATATACACCTAAAACAGTTTTTTAATCGTATGTCCGATTTTTTAATTTTTTTTTTACATGTTAAAGTGTTTTTAGGCACCAAGAGAAAACCAAATCCATTGTTTGTGAATGATGGAACTTGATCAATATGGTCTTAAACCAACAATTTTTTATATTCATCCGAACAAACCATTGTGCCACATGTTCAGGGGCGTTCCTGAGATGTTGAGGACCCTAGACAATTCAGTAAGAATTTTTAATTTTTTTTTTACAAAATCGGAGGCCCTTTCTAATGTAAAAATTTTTTTAAAAAAATCGGGGGCCCTATTTCAATGTCTCACTTGGCTATGCTCAGGACCGCCCCTGCACATGCTCTAAAAGAATGTAAGTATGTCTTTATAACCGTGACGAAACACCTATTAATAGACGTTTGGGTTATGGCTATTTTGTACGTTCTGATTTATAATTTAATGTGCCACATTAACGAGGAGTTCAAGCACTTACATAGGATATGATAACGCAAGAAGAAAGCAAGGAGCAAAAGAAGGAAAGGAGCGTCCTCACGTTTCGTACAAGGAAAATCAGAAACAAACTCAAAATGCGAGCGAAAGGGAAACTAAAAGCAAAGAAACACAAATGTTTGGAAATAACAAAAGTCAGTGAGAAATAGGATTTTTGCATGTGATGATCATGTGGACGTGTGGGAGCAATCTCTCATATGTTCATGTGGGGGTTGTACGTACCACATATGTTTTCTTTTACGCACGTCATAATCAACGAAATAATGATAAATGCATTGCATAGTCGTCTGGATTGTATAGTATAAAACTTGTGTTACCAAATTTTAACACAAGTAAAGTTATACTAGTGTAAAAAGACATATACTTACTGCTGGGGCGCTGGACCCCTTCGGGGGATATTTGGGAAAGTGGCTNAAAAAAAAAAAAAAAAAAAAAAAAAAAGACATATACTGTAAGAGACAAACAAGTAAGTAAACCTTTTACCTTTATTATCTAGCCAGTTCGGGTTTTAGAAAGAAAATGAACCGATCAGAAATTTCGACTACACTTTATATGCTGGCTATAATACTTTCGGAATATGAAATATAGCATGAGTTGGAAAAGTTAGGTTTTATGTGAAAATGATACAGGAAGCTTCCTAAAGGACATTTTTTGAGGTTTTATTTTTGTATTGTCCTTACAAACATGAAGATGATTGGGTACGCTTTCAGTTTATGTTGTTGTAACCATCACTGTTAGCTTTTAAAAAAATCATGACTGCTAAAAAATCAATAATAAATAAAAATTCTCATTTAACATCATTACATTAAATAGAACTAAGAAACACTCCCAGTACCTAGATAAATCTCATACAAGAAAGCACATCTTATACATAAACTAAAATCAAGAACACACATATTTTATTAAGAGACTTGAGTCGAATAATAAAGTCTTAAGTGGCGACCCAAAACTGCTGCTGCTTCCAAGTAGTGAGCATTGGCTTAGGCTCACGACCATGCTCGTTGCATCTGCTGCTTAATATGCCAAAATTTCTATTCCCATTTTTACCCTCCAACTGTTCACTAGTTTCCTCCTCCATGCCCTCCTCTTCTTCTTCCTCTTCCTCTTCCTCGTGATTGTGCGTAAGTAAAGTACTTTCCGGCGATAAACAGAGACGGAGCCTTCCTTCACCACGTTCCGCTACGAAATTAAGAGGCGGAGACGAAACCGTAATTGCTTGAACAACAAGACGACCATCCTCTCCTAATGTTCTTACCATACGAGTATACTTTGATCCTTTAACGAACTTTATCGGTGGCGGGAAACTTTTGATCGTTGATTTCTTGGCAGGGAAGAAAGTTTCTTCTTCTTGCGGTACCGGCTGAGGATGAGGAGGAGAAGAAACCCTAGGAGTAGTGGTTGCTTCAAAGGCAAGCAACGACAACTCGTCACCACTCTCGCTTCCTGTTTCGGCCCCGAGGCTCTCAGTGCACATCTCTAAGCTTTTCTCACTCAGCTTAGAAACAGAGCGTTTCTCCACTGGATGAACATAAGCTTTTTCTTCTGTGTTTCGGACAATGGTAGTGATATCGGACATAGATTGAAGGAAACTCAACCCACCCATTTTGCCTTTTTGGGTGAAACTTTCATTTCTTTCATTTTTGGTAACGATTTTATCTTGAGTTTGACAAATAACAACTGACATTTTTTGTGTGTTTTTTTTTTTTGAGAAAACAGAGGATCCAAATGAGAGTTTATGATTGTTATTGAGATCTTTCGGTTTTTCTCGTTGGTTGGTTTTGATCAACGGAAACTTGGAGAGAGAGAGAGAGATTGATTTCTTGTTTGAATTAAAAGAGGTAACTAAAAGGAAAGAGGGATGACTGTGAAAGAAAAGGAGGAGGTATGAACAAGTATTTATAGTGGTGAGTCCACTTGCAATTGGACTCCTATTGGCTTCTACTATTCCCGGCACCATCTTTATTGCATGAACATATATCAACTGGTTAACAATACCGTACAGTTTATTCTAGTTCGTATGCTAAACCATTACTCCTCAGTGTTTGGTCTAATCGGATATTATCTTGTATATCCATAAGTTCATAACATTTTGTAATATGTAAACCAATAGAGTCGGAAGACTCGAGTCATAAGCTTTACTTATGTTTTGTATTTAACAACTAAGTAACATATCCTTAGAGGAAAGCTTAAATGAGAAAAACAAAATATGATACTTAAACATAGAAGATAGACATTTTTAACATTTTTTCTGTAGCCCTTAAACGCATATTCGTCCTATTAGTGGCTTATTTTTAATCGCCCAAGTATCTTTGTATATGCTGAGTTAAAGTTAAAACACATCATTGTTTTATTTAAGTAGGATTAAAAAGAGACTAAAACTTGCATCAGTTTTACTCACCACAAATCACATGTCACAAAAATGATTTGAACTTGAATGAGTTTTACACGAAAACAAAAAAAAACTTAGAAAATGAATCACAGAATTAAGCAAAAGGGAATTTAAAAAGAAAACCAAAAAGACAGAGATTACCAAACTGCCCTTATGGAAGAAAATTTCCAAAATCAGCAATGGAAGAGAAACAAACCACAAAAGGCAAGAGCTTCAAGTCCACAACCACAACTTTCCTGGGACCTTTAGCTACACTTGCAACTGTAATGCAAAGTGACATGAACCTTAAATATAATTACAAATTTAATAAGGAGATATGTATATTCTGTCTTCTTTTATCAAATACCAAACTAAATTTTAACTGTATCCGTGGTTTTTACAGTGTATATGCTTCGAATTTTTGTAAGGAGCAAGTCCATAATCAAACAAAAGCGGCAACATACTAGTTACCAATCAATAGTATAATGTCCGAATCCTTGAGATTGTGTTTCTGATTTTGCAGCATCTATCAATATGAATACCATATTGACAGTTTCCTAACACTTGTTGGTACATTATGACCAGATTCAAAGAAAAAAGGAAGCACAACTTGCGAAAACGGAGAGCTATCTTCTTATGATTAATCTTACACCTCAAGTGTAATGAATGATTTCAAAACATGTATTGCCCTGTAATAGAAAACTTATGGGGATATGTTCCTGTCTTTTACGTGTTTTGAGATCACGAATCAATGCTCTCCGGTTAGAGATGATCGTCTTATAGTCTTAAGCCCATAGGTTCTCAAAGAAGTAACAAATGTAGGGTCAGTTAAAGAACATAGACAATAAGCATGTCTCATACTAATAGAGGAGATCAGTAGTGACGTCTATTAAACTATTTAGTTAATGGAACCAGTACTTTAAAAAGCTACGGGTAGTAGAAGAAGTTTCCATTTCAAGTGAGGAAAACTTTTCAAATCTTCATGTGTTGTGAAAGCAAAAGTTGTTTGGTAATGAAATGTCGAAAAAAGGTTTGAGATGAAACGTGAGTAGTAACTTAGTGCTAAGTAAAGTTATAGAGCAGAATCTGTACCTCATTTTCTCCCTGGCCATATGAAATTTCACATTCGCCAATAGCTATCTTCCGTAGTTTCCTCTAACCAATCAGAGGAAGAGAAACTTTGAAACAAGAACCAAAGCAAAGTAGGCTTTCTCTGCATCATCATCCCACTTCTGGTCCCCAAATGAAAAGGACAATCCAAAGTTAGATCCCCTCAAGTTTCTTTGTTTTTTTAAATTTACAGTAATAACTTTTTTGTTAAGTCTATTTTAACTTTATGATCTTTAGCAACAAAGGAAGGTGGAATCTATTTCATGCTTACACAAAAACAGGTCAACTGGAAATTTTCTTCTCTTTCCCTAACTTTTGACCGTGCTTAATAATATTCTCTCATTGTTTATTAAGATAATAAAAGGTTTGGCTAGCAAGCATACATGTCATTAGTTAAAGCCTATGACTTTGATTAGAGAACTAAAAGGAGCCTATGAAGAAGCTTTTATATAATGTTAGTCCAACGTTAATTCTAATTAATTCCCACTATTAAGCATTAACTAAGGTTTATACCACTAGTTCTGGACTTTAAAACTTTCGAACCAATCCTTACCTAGAAAAGAAATTTATGCGCTTTTATGTGTTTAGAAATTATAGCTAGCATATGCTGAGGATTACTCCCCATGGAAACCTATACTAAGAATTTTATACATATTCAATTCACTCAAGTCAAAAGATTAGTATATTAACAACAAAGTTTGATGCTCAATGCGGAAAACCGATTGCATATGAATGTATTCAACCTATTCATGTACTCCAGAAGAATATAAAAATCCTAATAGAAAAAACGAGTCAACTAATATACTAACCTGTAATATGAGGTACATGTGCAGGTCAAAGAGAAGCCTCCAGTTTATCCATCCACCTGTATCACAAACAATCTGAAAAGAAAAACATAACATAATACCAGAGTGTCATGCGCATCTACTGAATTTCACATTCAATAAAACTAATTCCATTTCACTCGTTGAAACTGGTAGGTCTTATTCATTATGGCAACACATACACTTGTCCCCAATTAACAATGTCAATGACATTTTGTAAGGGACAACTTAAGTCTCATCTTAATACATGAAGGTTATCAATTTCAACTTGTAGCAACTGTAATTTACTCCTAATATCTGATAGTTCTTTCTGGATGCCTAAAAGACGATCAAGTCTTAGCTGAGCTTCTTCTCGGTAAGGCTTGGCAACAATATTCACAAAGTTTACTAGATTATTCGTTGCATCTGAAAGATCCTTTTGCATAGCATCTTCGAGTTGTTGAGCCAACGCATCAGCCACTTTATTCACCTTACCAATTATAGCTTGCCTGCGATATGGGAAGTTTGCTATAGCCACATACCTGCCATATAGATTGTGTTATATACAACTAATAGTTTCTCTAAAACATCATAATATCTCACTGGCTGCAAGAAAAAAATACACTACGTGATACAAGAAAACGCAGTAATGAGACGATGGGAAAGAAGAGAAACTGGGAGAAGTGGTTACCCTCCAGCAGAGCAGAGGCCAAGAGCAAGAAGGTCTTCCAATGTGGTGGGTAGCACTGAGGTTAGAAGTGATGCAGAAAGTCCTGCAGCTCCAAGCCCACCAACTGTCACAAAGAACTACAAAACAGAGCAAACAAAATCATGTCAAAAGAATCACATGATTGTTTGTTGAAGAGTCTAACAAAGTATCTGGATGAACAGATAACCCCAATTTAACGATGATAGAGAACAAGACACTCTGAATTCTAGCAAATTAAAAAAAAAAAGGTTGGAATTTAATACTGGAGACTCACCACTTCACGAATATCTTGTTCCAACCGTTTTGATGTGGTTCCGGCACTCAAGTTTTGGATGGTCTTCAAGCTGAATTTGTCAGTTTTCCGAAGCAAGTCGTATGTGTCTATGCCAAGTTGAGTTTTTGAGTTGACATATTGTGGCCATTTGTTTTCAAATGACTTCAAGGACAGACTCCCTTCACGGGCAGTATTTGATTGTAGCCATTCAGCATATTTTCCAAGTAAGTCCTACAGCCAGTAAAGTGTTCAAAATAAAAGGCATAGTCAGTAGCCAGTCAAAACAAGACAAGATAGACACTACATTTATGCATGAATAGAAACTATAACTCAGATGTCGGAGTGTATGATCTTTGGAGCTTACTTGAGCATTTGAGAGTGCTGGAGCGAGTATTTCCCCATTAACTTTGGATGTAGCCGCTACAGATGCTGAGTTTTCCCCTTTAAACACGTAAGAGATTGCAAGATCAAGACTTGATAGTCGCAGGGTAGATTCTATTAGATCAACAACTTGCAATCTGGCCTTATCAATCTGCAATCATGATTTGAGGATAAAAAAAGGCGAAAAATCCAAGTTAGAACAACCCAATTTTCCCCTACGTGATTCAACAAGATATATCTAACAGAATTTATACCAACGACAGAGCCTGCTTTCTCCAAGATATGCTCTCGTATCCCATCGTAAGTGCGTATTCTTTAGTACGATTGATAATCTTGTCTGCTGAAGCCAAATCTTCCCTAGCAGCTACGCAATCTTGTATAACAAGAGACTCCACAGAAGTAAGGAGACGCTCTGCAATTGCAATAGGTGTCTCCAATTTAAGCCTTATTCTCTCCATCCCGGTGGCAGTTGAGCTATCTAGGAAGCTGTACAGAAATTTCTCAAGTGCATTGAAGCTCTGGATTCTCCAATCAGAATCCAAGACCTCTAGGTCATCTCTGCCTACCAAAGATGCTGCTGAAAGTTTCGCCTCAAGAGCAGACCGTGCGGACACAGGATACAATATCACATTTTCTGTATTAAGCAACTTTTGCGTATTTTCTTTAACAAACGAGATAGCTTCCTCAAGCTGCATTAGAAAAAAAATCAAAACGTAGTCAACAAAAACTCCAGACTACATAAACTATCAAGAATTGGACATAATCTTGTTTCTGATAAACCTCACGAGTATCACGGTAGATATCAGATTTATTCAGGATAAACACGAATTTCTTTTTCCACTGCTGGGTATACCGGAGAAACGCAACCTGACAAACACAATGACGTGTATATCATCAGCCTACAGAACAATAGTAACAACAGGAAACTGACGAAGTAGAGAGTTCAAGATAATCCTTAATATTGCTAATCTTAGTACTAAATCTATATATGCAGTTAACCTAGTGACAGCTTCCCCGTACTACACAAAGTTTTGACAATGTAAATATTTAATCAGCTACTAATTAGTGAGATACGTACGTATTGAGTAAAACCAACAATAACTAACATGCCAGGCAAACAGTAACATCTACCTCACTTTCAGTTAAAGGACGGTCAGCAGAAAGAACGAAAACAAGCAGATCTGCACGTGGAACAAATTCTTCTGTAAGACGTTGTTGCCTTTGAAGGATCACATTAGTCCCAGGCGTGTCAACGATATTGATCTGTTCGAAAAGAGAACAACACAATTCAATTCCTCCAACTACTTAGAAAATTCAGGACTGCGATGGCAGAATTTCGGATGACTCACATCCTTAAGTATTGGTGCAGGAAGATAGCAGATGTATTGGCCGTCTGGATGTCTTTGGCAACGTTGTTGCTCCTCAGATTCTAAGTCAGAGTAGCACAGAAAAGTGATTTCGTTGGTGGTGGGGACTACACCCTCTTTGAGGTATCGCTTCCCAAGAAGTGCATTGATAACCGTTGATTTTCCGGAGTTAAATTCCCCCTAGTACCACCAAGTTATGATTTCCAGTTAAGTACTTATCCATACAAAAACTATTTTGAATGACAAACGCTAATTGTTCTGCTTTTAAAACCCCGAAGCAGAAATAGATAGAAGACTAGTTGGAGTTCTCTAGAAAACCCATGCAAGCTTCAAATATTTAGCAAAACATGCTGATAATTTCTGAACTCGTCTAATCACTAAATAGCTAGGAGAACAGCATACTCACAAGTCACGAGAAAGCGAGAAGTCCTTTATCAGAGAGTACATACAAAGCATGTGCATAGTCTAGCAAAGATCTATCTAGTGCTGGCAAAAGTGTGTAACTGAAAAAAGTTTTTCATGAATATAGAGCTAATACCAACGCATATCCCTGGAACCACAATTTGACGGAGTTGAGTGCAGAATTACCACTATAACCATCAAAAACGGCTCATCAATCCGGGAAACTGCATCCACCAGAAGGGAGACTTCTTCCATCTGTTATCAGAAAACAGTCCAAGAAGCAAACTAGACAATGTTATGGTCACAAAAAAAAATCTATTCTAGAACCACTTCAGAAAAACTGACTACCAAAATGCTCTAAATAAAAATCACCAGTGGAGCCGCCTTTTGGATAATTTCAATAGTCTCCCTCAACACTGATTTCTCCATTTCTATAATCTCTTTCTGCTTGTCCTCTAATTTCACGAAGCCAGCAGCATCATGTTTCTCCTGCAGGTCACTAGCCTCAACCAAAGGTGTTTCGTTCTCGTCAACAAAAGAAGCTCCTCCATCAAGAAGAAACTTGCGAAGAGCAACATCCCTGGAAGAACGGAGATCATTCAAAGATACAACGAATCCAGATGCTCCTGATTTCAGTAACTGCAACTCTTCCTTATCTTCTCCTTTGCTTCTGCACCTCACAAAAATAGGTATCTTCACGCTCTTCAGCAAAGAATCAGCCACTTGTTGTTGATCTTCAACAAGTATAAGGAAATCAGCACCCTCAGAGCTAGAGGCAGTTAGAGCAGAATCAACATCCTTCACAATCCTAGCCACCAGAGGGAGAACCACCGACTCAGAATTGGATCCCATCAATGTGTTTCTCGCTACTATCGCCGGAAGACCTGTACATAAATAGCATTTGTTAAACATCTCATCCACAGCTCAAAATCGAAATTAAATAAGCTATATATACCTTCGTCAGAGAGAGCGACACCACTGGCACCAACAGCGGCGGCGATATCAACGCGTTCGGAGATCAAGAGGTAAGCGCGGCCCTTGACAAGTGATTTCAGCAAACAAGCCGCCTCGTAGAGCTTACCGGCGTTAACTCCGCCGTCGAGCACGACGATTTGTACTGATTTGGCTAACGCACGGTCGACTAAATCAAGAGTCTCGTCGCGATTCCCGCTCATAACCTCATCCGCGTCGAGACGGAGGAGTAAACCGGGAACAGAGAGTTCCGGACGCTTGTAACCGCCGGGATAGAGAGTTCGCGGTCTAGAGGGAGGAGTCTGATCGGCGGATTCATGCGAAGAAGCGTTTCGGATTGAGAGAGATGAAGGACGTTTGTGACGTGGAGGAGAAAAGGAAGATAAGCGAATGCAACGGCGAGGAAACGGTGGAAATGAAGCGGAGATGAGTAACGGTGACGTCACACATGGGCGGTGAGAGAGTAGAGTTCTCATTGGGGGGGAGAGAGAAAGGTTTCGTCTGTGCTTCTGATTAGTTTTCTTATCTCTTAAAAATCCGTTTGGGCCATCAGAAAACTATACGAACGGACCGCGCCATCAAATTAAAAAATCAAATTAAATTAAAATTTGTGTGGAAAAATAATATTTTTTTAGTGTAGATACAAAAACATAGACGAGAACAAAAGGAACATTAGTCTTTTGCCAATTAGGGGAAGCAATAGACTTAATCATATTCTAGTTCATCAGGAGTGATGGGTCTCTTGAGAGGAATCACAGACTTCTTCTCTACATCTCTTGATAATGCCTTCCTCATATCTGTGTGTTCAAACCCATTTGTTTAGTTCAAATCTTAAAGACAATGAATAATAAAGTAAAGGCTATTACTATAGATTAGAGAGATGGAATCGAGAAGCCTCACCTAAGCCATCTTCCTCCCCTGAGTAATAGCGTAGTACCCGCCTATAGATTATGTAGCCAAGCTGCCAAAATGAGAGAGAGAGAGAGAGAGAGAGATAAAGAGGATTTTTAAGCGATGAAGAAGTGCAAGTCTCGTCGTATGAAAAGTTGTAAATTATCCTTTCCTTCACATTGTCATAAATCAAATAGTTTTTTACCTTCTCATACATCTTGATGGCTGGTGTGTTAGAAGCTCTCACGAAAAGATCCACAAAGTAGCCCTTATCACTGTTATCAATACATAACTAGGAGTTAAATGATGTCTTTGTGAAGACCAGAACAAAAGAGAATCCAGAACACCAACTCAAGAGTTTTTTTCCTTTCAGATGATCTAAATAAATATCGAGTTTCACAAAAATAAGTGGTCTACTTTGGAAATTAATATCAACATACTAAGGTTTCCATCTTCTATTCAATCATAACGATATGTATGAAAGAGAAGACAAAAAAACTGGGAGGTGCTTTGTTTTAAGTTCAGGACTTACATCTTATCACTGACATCTTCGAGAAGGTTCATCAGTTTCTTTGCGAGTTGCTGCCTGCGATACTCTGGAGAGACAGTGACGGCCGTTACATGACCATGCCAGGATTCACCCTGCCCTTCGACTTTACCCATTACTGAAACCATACTGGAAAATATTAAACACTGACATAGTGACATTTAAAATTAATCCAGGCTGCGCAAAAGAGATGACATTGCAAAGATTCATTATTTTAAAATAGCTCCTCCACATTCAAATTAAAAAAAAAAAACAGTTTGATCCAGTCAAGTAACAGGGCACCATAAGAAAAGAACATCGCAAAGATTCAGGACAATAGTACAGAATGTTTTGTACTTCCAAGAGAAACACAGGTGAAGCCTCAAAAAGTTCACATGAAAAAAGAAGAGAGAAAGTGAAGAACTACTTACTATATCCCATTACACGATTTCCAGGACCTTCGGAAAAATGAAAATAGTCGGGCCATCTCGCTAAGTAGGTCATGTAGAATGACATATTGAACTGTTCCAATGAACTAAGCAAATCAACCAGTGACAAGTACGAATAATAATAGAAGAATAAGAAGAATGGATTACTGTTTCGGTGAGGTGGTCTAGATTCACGGAGGTGAACCGGAGAAGGTCGTTGCAGCTAAATCTACGAATCGTCGTCATCTTCCGTTCCCAAGCTTCCCTTCCCTTCCCTGGATGAAGAAGAACTACAAAACACATTAAAAAAAGAAGAAGCTATTTTAAATGGGCCTCTCATGAAGCCCATTTATATATGGGCTTAAGACAACGATTACGTCATATGTATACTTGCTATTTGAATGTAAAAACTGTTTAATTTAATTTATCATCACCAATCAATCTCTCTCCCGATAGAACCCAACCCTCGGCGGCGATTCGATTCGATTCGATTGAAGAAAGTTTCCGATGGATCTGCTCAGGCAAGAGATTCTGAAGAAAAGGCAGAGTCTCTCCGAGGAATCTGGTGGGAAGAAGTTCTACAAACGATCCGAGATCGAGCAGAAGAAACTCCAGAAGCTTCGCGATGAAGAGCGTCGCGAGCACGAGCTCAAGGCCCAGCGTAGAGCCGCCGCCGCCGCAGCAGCATCAGCCACCAGCGGTGGCAAATCATCTGCCAATTCATCTGCTCCTGGCTCCTCCACAGCCTCCGCATCCACCAAATCCTCCGCATCGGATTCAGCAGCTGCCGTCTCCGATTCCAAATCCCTAGCCGACGAGAAGAACATCGAAACCCTAGTCCTCCCGAGGCAGGAAGTGATTCGAAGATTGAGGATCCTCAAGCAGCCGATGACTCTCTTCGGTGAGGACGATCAAGCTCGTCTCGATCGGCTCAAGTACGTGTTGAAGGAAGGTTTGTTCGAGGTCGACAGCGACGTGACCGACGGGCAGACGAATGATTTCTTGCGTGACATCTCTGAGCTGAAGAAGAGGCAGAAGAGTGGGATCATGGGAGATAGGAAGAGGAAAGGGAGAGATGAGAGAGGGAGGGAGGAAGGTGAGAGAGGGGGGGAGACGAGGGATGGTGAGCTTAGTAGTGGTGGTGAGTCTAGTGATGTTGATGCTGATAAGGATTTGAAGCGTTTGAAGTCTAACTTTGAGGATCTTTGTGATGAGGATAAGATACTTGTGTTCTACAAGAAGCTGTTGATTGAGTGGAAACAGGAGCTTGATGCTGTGGAGAACACTGAGAGGAGAACTGCTAAAGGGAAGAAGAATGTTGCCACTTTTAAGCAGTGTGCTAGGTATCTTACTCCTCTCTTCAACTTATGCAGGAAGAAGGTAAATGCACTATCCCTTTTCCTGTTTTATTACAAGTTCTTGGCTTTTACTTTGCTGTTTTGGGTGTGAAACTTGTTGGTAATGAGTACATTAGTAGACTTGTTGTGTGAACTTATAAAAGGTAGCAAGTTGTTAGGTAGATTATCTATGTTTTAATCGAATAAGCATACAGAACTATGTTGATCAAACTTAGTTGACTTAGTTTGGAAAGGAGCAGAAATGCACAAACGAGTGTTCAATAAGTCCAATGCTACATAGACAACCAAGACGTGGAATCGCAAGTAGCAATCTGTTTCTTTTCTAATTCTATAAGAATGCACCTTTAATTTTTCATTGAAGCCTTTGTTATCTGCATTTGGTTAACTCTAGAAGATTTGGTGCATAGCAAGTTTCTGTCTTTCTGTGCTATTAGGGTTGATTTACTCTTATATACATTTATGAGCTCTCATATAAAGATTTGGCTTACAAATTGCAGGGTTTGCCATCTGATATTCGTCAAGCATTAATGGTGATGGTTAACCACTGCATAAAGCGAGACTACCTCGCTGCAATGGATCACTACATCAAGCTAGCCATAGGAAATGCACCGTGGCCCATCGGTGTGACTATGGTTGGTATCCACGAACGTTCTGCGCGAGAGAAGATTCACACCAACAGTGTTGCTCACATCATGAACGACGAGACCACTCGAAAGTATCTCCAGTCAGTTAAAAGGTTGATGACATTCTGCCAACGACGTTACCCAACAATGCCTTCTAAAGCCGTTGAGTTCAACAGCTTAGCCAACGGAAGTGATCTACAGTCGTTGCTCGCTGAAGAGAGGCATTTTGGTGGTGATCGTGCACAAGTCTCGGAAGAGAGACTCCGCCTCATGCCTTCTTCTTCTCAGAACGACAGCTAGTCTTACATCTTTGCTGTTATAAATCTTTCTCAGATACTTATGAATGGTTGACTCTGTTATTGTTTTCTTATATAAGTATCTTCTTTAGTCCATGTGGGTGGTTTGTTAAAACCGTGAGAACAACGTTTGAATTTGCATTTTCTAATATTGTTGCACCAACAAACAAAAGAGTAACAGTGATGAAAAGTCACAAGAAAACATTAAATCATAAAAGCCAGTAAACAGTTAAGCAAAAACTACAATCACTGTGTGGTTTTCTTATCATTTCTGTTGTTTTTCCTGAACTCTCTATTCTCTTCAGTGTATTGCTTCTTCATCATAAGGCTGCACATTGCTGCTCTCACAGCTTCTGCTGCAGCACTCATCACACTCTCTTCTATTGAAACTTTACCTTGCAAATGCTCCAACAGTTTTGTACCTCCAGGAATCTGCTCATCTTCAAGGATTAAAGATGGTTCAGACTCGATGCACGAGATGAGACGAACCCTTGTATAACAAGGATGGTTTGAACCATTAGAGGCTCCTGATACCATCCATAGTGACCTTGCAGATGTGCTAAAAGAGATACTTGTTGGGATGAAACTTTCTCCCGGGATTTTAATCACCTAAAAGATATATTACACAGTTAAATTGTGGTTCTATGGATTCTTTACGTGATATTCTAATAAGTATCATACCTTTGTGATGGAGAGAGTATGGGCTGATAAATCACAGTTTAACACAAAGATTCCTTGAAAACTGCATTGTAGATTAATAGAAGTGATCAAACATTTGATATCTTAAAGAATGTATGCCTCAGTAGTCGAAAGTAATCAATGATATATCTTACAAGAAACGTGTGCAAGCTAAAAACAGACTTACCTTTGAATAGACACTGCTGCAAGAGAAGAATTTGAGATTGCGCATATATCGGTAACTATGACTTGCGTCAGCTCAATTTCATTAGACTCTGAATGTTTTACCTTCAATAAGCAAACATCAACAACAAAAGAAAACCTATGATTTCTCTAACGAATGTCAAAACTAGATAACCTAGTTCCAAATGACAAATTGACAGAAAAAAAAAAAGCAGGATTGAAATGTTTACCGTAGGACTGATGTCACATGTGTCCAGAAGCGACCCAGATGTAATATCCCACAGTCGAACCTAAAAAGATTCCAACATCAGTAGCAAGGAGTCTAAACTATACATTAATAGAGACCTTAAGATCACTTACAGTGGAATCTCCACTTCCAGACATGAGGTATCCTTGAGTAAGCTCTGGATTCTGAACAAAGGTTATGCAGGTGACGAACCTATCAAGAGTTTAAAATGATATATCAGCTGGTTAAGTAATCAGTATTTGGTTACAATCTTTTTAATTTTGAAAAGAATTCTCGCTCCAAGAAACCAAACATTAGAGATAATATGCTGTAGCTTAAAACTCTCACTTACTCTGTATGTCCAAGACAAAAGCTCTGTATCTCGTGAGCCCCTTGTAGAGGCTTCTTAGGAAAAACAGTCACCTGTAATGGCAAACAAACATAATCATTCACAATAAGAGCAATAATCCGAACAATGACATCGGAAATTAGTGGACTAGACAAGCTTACCCTGATCTTAAAGTCCCTATCTGCACTAAGAATATATCGACCATCTGGGGAAAACTCCTATGAACAATAACAGATCAGAAATGAGTGAAAAAGTAATGTAAAACTTCAGCTTATTACAAGACAAAAAAAAAAGATCTTACCAAGCTAGTAATAATACTACAATAATGGCAAAACAACGGCAGACCCTTCTTGCTTGGTAAAGCTTTACCCTCATTGATCCCATCAAGGTCGACCACCCACACAACACCAAACTTGTCCGCATAGCAAACATATGAATCGTTGCTGCTTATAGCAACTGCAGTAACTCTCTTTTCAGAAAATCTGCCATTATTATTAAGATTATGCAATGTAAGTTGGTTTTACATCCCATAAACAATAGAAGCAAGCAAAGAGCCAAAATATAGTTGCTACTACTACACTTACATGGTGGTAAGGCAATGCCAAGACTGAGCAGACCAAATCTTAACGAGCTTGTCATCCCCTGCAGATGCAAAAAGCTTCCCGTTTTCACCATATCGAATAGCTCTAATGGAATCCTTGTGAGAAGGCCCATCAGATTCATCCACCAAACTAACTGGACCATTCTCTCTGGATTTAAACAAAAAAAAAAGAACATTCAGTGAGATGACTAAAGATTGCTTGCTATATTCAAAATTTCAATCCTTTTAATTCAAAGATTGTATATTGGTAGCTTAATTTTGAATTAATCAATGAGCTTCTTACATAAGATCGAAAACACGAAGATCCGACCCGACAGTGACAACGACAGACTTCTGAGATGGATGGACGGATATCAGTGCAGGAGCAACCTCGAGTCTGGTCTGCCTTTCTCCTTCTTCTTCTTCTTCTTCTTCGATATGATGAGATTCGTCCATTGTTACACAGACGGAAGTAATAGTGACGTTAGGGTTTAAGCAGCTTTGTTTTGTGAAGAAAATGTCGTTAGGGGTGTATATATTAAGATTAAGATAGTGGGCCACTCGTATCGGCCCATTAGCAATGTTTTTGGTTTGTTTTGCTGATTGTCTCGGTTCCAATTGGCTACATTTAAGGCGTTACGGTTTAGTGGAGCAAGCCTCTGAGAGTAAACGGAGCTTTTAAAGATTACAAGCTTTACAGAAGAATGTGGAATGTGTACAGTGTGTGATGATTATCACTCCATGAACCTGTCCTCAAATGGTGATCCAAGAGATCAAGAAAGCTTATGCAGAAGATGGGCTGAAAGTAGATATGGTGGTGAAAACGATTGACTCTATCAATCCGGTGGGCTGATTGACTCTCTCAATCAGTGGACCCTGAAGATGCTTGAATCACACAAAAAAAAACCAAGACAGAATCCATTAGAACACAATAATGAATCACTCAAAAGTATTCTAAACAGAATTTTAATCAAAGTATTGTCTTCTTTGATTCCATGTAATCTGATGCTTCCTAGTGCATGTAAAAACGTGCCTGACTCTTCTGGACCCTTGTATGTGTCTCCTGAATGCGCCAGTGTTTGGTTTGCAACTGGTTAAATAACTGATTTTCCAAATAAGGCAAACCGGGCTTCCCTTGATTGAAAATGACATATCTTTTAAACCATTTATCATTTTGATATGAAACCAATTCGCCGCGTGCTCTAGTTGAGTATAGAATCCAGCAAAACTGGTTTCATGAATAAATTCCTTTTGGTTTGTAAGATATGGCGTTTTGATTGCACATATGTTCTGATCGGTTTGTTTAGCGCTGTTCAGCTTTATGTTCTCCACTGGTTTTCTCCTGGTTTCTTTTTCCTTTTCTGATGATGACTTGATGTCCGCATCAGTATGGTTGTACAGGGGATATTTATCTAAGATTCTGATAACAAAACATACAGCATTTACGTTCATCTTGAAAAGTTAAATCAGAGATTACAATTACATAAGCAAACCTCGCATATGCCCCCAAATGAGATTGATCGTAGTACAGAATTAAATGTTATGAATTTGCAAAAAGAATGAAGCCATTAGTAACTCTATAAAAGCTGACACAACTCAAGAAGAAGTGCTTTTATGGTGTAGAATCAGTATTGAGGTGTGTAAGGGTAACTAGGGTGGTTTTGGTTTTGCCTTAAATTCGTATAATCTTGTCTACTTCCTCTTGAGTATTGGTCCCACATCATCTGTTCTTCCATCAACATTCTCTGTTTCTTCTCCATATCATTCATCTGCACATAATGTGGCGGTGCAACCACCAACGACGCTGCAAATGGATCCATCGGTATGCTGTTTCCGCTGCTTCCATTAGCCGCTGCTGGTGACGGAAGTGCCAGCATCGTTGCTATAATAGATATAAAAAATACATGTCAAATTAGTAGAAAGCAAAAGAAAAATAGAGCAAAGTCATGTTCCTTTTAAAACCTGCTGGTCTTCCTGCAGAACCAAATGCCATACTACTTGCGCTTCCGCTGGCTCCATAAGCCGTTGAGGTTTGCACGGCGGCCTTCACAGTACCGTGCTGATACATTCCGTTAAGCAGCAACATATCAAATCCTCCTCCGAGTTCCGTCTTTTGCGCCGATAAGTTTGTAGCTGATTGCACCAAAGCTGTCTCCCAATCCGCTGAATCATCGTCAAACGCTTCCCATCCAGGACCTGACGCTGAACCGGAACCGCTCGCGTAAGGTCCGTCGAATAAAGCCAATGCTAAGCTATCTCCAGCTTCTCCAGCTACTACATCGCCGTCGTGTATATCCACAAGGTCCAGCAAATCACCAACTTCTTCTTCTTGCTTTTTCTCTGTTACCACTTTTTCCTTTGCTTCTTCCTCACGCTTCTCTTCTTCATCTTCTTTTGGTGGTGGTGCAGGTAAGGCCTTCATCGCATTCATATCTTCTTGCTCCTCCTCTGTTCTCGCTTCATCATCCTCTTCATCGGCTTCAACAGAGTTTGATTGCTTGGTCTGTTCTAAACAGGACTTGTCTTTTATAAACTCATCCATGAGATCAAGCTTCTTCTGTGTGATCTTCTCTATCTCTGGATACTCTGAAGACCTAGCGATCCCTATGTTCTTACACCAAGAATAGAACTGATCCAGCTCTTCAAACTGTTTTGAGACACGACAGAAAATGTCATAGACCTTGATCGAATCAGGTATGTCTAACTCCATGAACCGTTCGATCAATATCCCCATTATCTCAGTTACGTCGTAATATATCTTAAAACTCTCCTTCGCTATCGGATACAGAGCCACAATCACAACTCTGTTGTTCCTCGCGCTTCCTATATATATATACATAACGTATTATGCAAGAAACAAAGCAGAGAGTGATTAAATAATATAATTTATACATTACCTGTTGGACGACAAGCCAAGAAACGGTCGAGAAGTTGCTGCAAATGTTGTATTCTGGTGAAAATCTGCTCAGTTTTCATCTCGGCTATGGGTTGTGACCTGACCACTATAGCCGTGGAGAGATCAGCCTCGGGGTCGTCTTTCTTGTCTTCCACGTTATCTCCTCCAACGCTGTAAACTCCACGTTTCCCATGTCTCGTTTGCATCCTGTAATCAAGCCTTTCGTCTAGGTACAACGCGTAAGTCCTCACAAAAGCTGAGTAATCCCACGAGTTGGACCTAGAAACATCTCTGAAGTCAGACATGTTGAGAAGCCTGGTCCCACGGCGAGTAGCGAAGAAGATCTCTTGCTCGTAGGCTTTGTCTCCTTCTGCTAAGAGACGTTGGATCAAGATCAAGGTTTTGAGAGCGACGGTCCAGCATTTGGTTTTGTTGAGGCGTCTAGAAAGCGTGTTGACGCATGCGTTGATGTAACTGCGTGAGTAAGAAGTTAGGCTAAGAATCTCTCTTATGTATTTCTCTTCTGCTGGATACTCTTCGTGGCGAGTTGCTTTGACGATGGCTACGTCAAGTTCTGATAGAGAAGAGCTTCGACCGTTGACTTTGGCTAGACCGACGCTGGTTTGGTCCTTCACGGCTCCTATGGCACGTTTAAGCTTACTCGAACCCATTTTTTGTGATTTATTACAATAAGCATATAAGAAAAAAAGTTAGAAAACCTATGATTAAGACAAAGATATGAAGAGAGAAAAGGGAAGAACGAGAGGGTTGTTTTATTTTTTATTTTGTTCTTATTTCCTCGTCGTCTCCTTTTTTTCTCCTCTGTGGTTTTTTTTCAGTTTTTGTTTGTTTGTTGTCTTCTTTTACTGTATTTTTGTTTGTTTCGTCAATGCAGTTTCCTTTGTCTTCGTTCATTTTTAGCATGCAAGTCGCCGATATTCTTGGAGGTCTTTGCCGGTGAGAAATTAGCCAGATGTAAACTCAAATTTAGAGTTAACCATTAATGGGATTTGTACACTCACATTCACCAATCATATAAGGCCTTCTTGAATCTTCTGTGTTTTGGATATCTTTGTATTGGGTTGCTTATGTTTGTATTTCTTGTTCAGATAAGTTGCTAAATAGTATGTAAATTCTCGAAAATGATATGAATTTAACATGATTATAAAAAAAAATCGCCAATATTCTTGGAAATTTTTGCCGGTGACAAATTACGCCATGTGGTCTTCATTACAGGTAAACTGAGTTTTTAGTTTTGTATTTACCATTAGTGGGATCTGTACGTTCACCAATCATACATCTTAAATGAAAAAAAATATCATAAAAAGATATATAGTTTATCTCAAGTTAAATAAGAAAGATGAATCCATAATGAACGTTACATTTATAGAGGTACTATCAGTTTCAAAAAGAAAAATTATAGAGGTACTATTTTCACTAAACCAATGGCTGGGTTAAGGAATCATCATCCAAGAGCGCAAGATGAATAATAACAGCGACTACAACGATAAATGTCCAGAACATAAGTGACCCTCCAACGTAAACTAAGGTTAAAGCCTTGGTGGGGTTTAGCGGAGCCACGACGAACGTGTTCACGCCCATGAACACGATAATATGCATGAGATGCCTAATTTTACTGGCAAGTTGCGAGTTCTCACCCCGTAACAACATACTTAAGAATTCCACTAAACCAGACCAAAAACAAACAGTGAAAATGTAATCCCCCACATTGCTAAGCGGATCTTTGACAAACTGATAAGACATGAAAGTATATGCGGCGGAGATTAAAAAATGTATCACTATCGAGTAGATAAATCCCGAAGTTATCCTGCCATTTTGCCAAAAAAATGAGACATGGATTAATTCAATCAAACTCTCTTATAAACGTGTACTCCCTTTGTTTCAATTATAAGTTTGGGTGGTTTTATTTTGTTTCACAATATAAATTGTTTGCAAAGTGTAATATAAATTGGGTATTAAAAGAAAATTTGAGATATAAATTTATCATTGGCCATTCTCTCTTTTTAATCAAATGCTAAACACATAAACTGTTTTTTAATATTCTTTTAGAGAAATCAAAACAATTTATATATTAAACCATAGGGAGTATATAATCATAAATTAATCCGCTAGACATAATACAACTGTACTTACTTGATGATAAAACCATGTAAACTTTTCAACATGTCTCTGTTTATGACGGTTCCTCCGTCCAGCTACAACCAAAATATTAATTTTAGTATTAGTTTAATTGATCAATTGCTTGTTAGATGGAAGCAAATGTTACACGTTGGCAATCCTAATACATAAATCGAATTCTAAGTTGGACCTTCGCTTTTTATTTACTAACCAATTTTGTAGAAAAAGCCGGAATCGAAAACAAAGAAAGTAAAGAATCAACAACAAACCAGTGCGCAGGCATTCCTGGTCAAACTGACTGGCGTGGGGCCGGGGCTAGGGTCAACGGCAGCCATAGCGGTGGAAGAGGTAAAAAAAATCCGGCGATGAAAGATTAAAATGATATTGATCTTGTGATCGGTTGAGATTTATAATAACAAATATTTTTTTTTTCTAACGAATAAAATTAATTATATACGTGTGTGTGTTTGGGAAAGCTATGTATGAAGAGTTGGTAGATCAAATTGATTTATTATCATCTTATCTATGAGAATGGAAGTCATGACTTTTTTTGTGTGATATAGGAAAATATATATTTTCTAAAGAAGAATCTACAAGTCATGATTTTTCATATGTGATATAAAAAAAGATTTGTTTCCTTAAAAAGTCATTTACATTATTTTCAGTATTGCATAATAAAATTCCAACAATAAAAAAACTAAGACTATTATCTCAAAAACAATTATATTATTTTTATATTGAATAAAAAATTCCAACAACAAAGAAAATTAATACTATTATCTCAACAATAATTTCCTTTGAAAGTTACACTGATCTTAAATTTTTGTTAGTGGCAATTCTTCACACATGATTATCTTTATGTTTTAGAAATATATGAGGTCGTCTTACTATTTTATGTATTAAATTAAAAGTCATTATTATTTTTATTTGAAAATAAATATTTTCATTAAAAAAGAACATGATCTATTGATAAATATTTTGTCCAACTATTTTTATTCCTCTCTTACTAATTATTTAAGAAAATGTTTCCATAAATACAAGAAAAACACATCTCTATTATTAAAATTTAAGTACATATATAAATTACCCCTTAGTTTTTAGTGTTATTTACAATAGCATGCCACTGAGCATATTAATTAACATACCTTATTGAATTTTTTGTCTTTTCTCTTTAATAAATGTATTTCCAAAATCTAATTATAACTAAACAATTATGGAAACAATAATTAATAAGCATAGCTTTTAATATTTTCTGTCTTTTCCTATTTTATTATATATAGATATATATATATATGTGTGTCTGAAAATAATTAATTCCATATATATATATATATATATATATTTCGTAATTAAACTTAATTATATGGAAATTATTTTACTAATTCCATATATACATAATAATTAATTTCATACTAATTAACTTACCTTTTAGGATTTTTTTTATGATTGATTATCTACCTATCTTTAAATAGTTATCTTTAAATAGATATTATATTTTTATTATTTATAAGTAATAACTAAAATAAAAATCACAAAAAGAAACATTTATATATATATATATATGTTATGTTACGTGTATTTTCATAAAATATTAATCCATTATAAATTCAGTATAATAAATGTTAAAAAGTAGAAAATATATAGGACCATACATTTTAAATAGTATATACAACAATTAAATTGTACATTTTCATAAAATTTTGGTCTATATAAATAAAAATACATTTTACAGATATACAGGTCATATTTTAAACAACTATTTTTTTTAAATATATGTTTTCAGTAAACTATTTTTATACATATGAATTTTATTAATTTTTTATAAATCTTACATGGACATTTTAATATGTTATATTTTCATACAAGATGGACTAATAAATTTGATGCTACAAAATTATATTTATTTATCTATTTCATATATTTTACTAACTCAAAGTAATTAATTTTGAAACACATTTTAAATGAACTACATTCATATATATATATATATTTCGGTTATAATCTATCATTGTTGATTTGACGCTTTCATTATATACTACCATTCGATTGTTATTACAAACACACAAGAAAAATAAAAGTATTACATGTAACTATTACAAAATAGATCATTTAGTATAAATAAAAAATTAAAAAATAAGATAACCACCCGCCCGGTCGGGCGGGTCATGGTCTAGTATATAATTAAAACACACACATATATGAAAATATATCTGTTATTTGAAAGGCGTATGAGAATCAGTTATATATTAAAATAGAAGTTATGATTTGTTTCATGTACAATATTTGAAAATGATTTTTTTCCTTAAAAAATATTTACATTATTTTTATTTGCATAATAAAATCCCAACAATAGAGAAAACTAAGATTAAGATCTCAACAATAGTTTTCGTTGTAAATCACATTAATCTTCATTTTTTTATCAGTGACTTTTTTCGTATGATTATCTTTTTTTTTGTATTAGCAACTAAACAAACACATATATACTTGAAAATTAAACTATGCATAATTATATTTTTGGACAAAATACGGGATTATCTTAAGATTCTTAACTATTAAATTACGAGCTATATTGATATAAAAGTCGTGTGAAGACATTTGGAGGGAAAGCTCATTGTCAGCAAATACTATATGTCATCGACCTCCCTGGGGTTACCCTCTCGATCTCTTGACGCATATGTTCCTTTAATTAGACCCTTTGAATATCTCTATGAATCAGATTTTAAGCATTGAGTTGATATGATCACAGAAGCAAAGGAAATGTCACGTGAGAAGCTGATGACCTGACACCTGCACAATAAGAAGAAGGGAAGGCAGTTACATTCAATAGCTCTTTCTCTGTAATTCCTCTGTTCTTGATAAGAAAGTGTGTGAGTTCTTATCATGAGTTAACACACATGTACACACTCGGTTTTGTAGGACTCCCTCGTGTTTAAGAATACACAAGCTCTTGCAGCTAAAGATACAAAAAGCAACAGTCATCTTGTACATGCGCAGTGGTCAGTTTCCATTCCACCGATGACTGTACATGCGCAGTGGTCAGTTTCCATTCCACTCTTAGCAAAATATCTTTGAACTCTATCAATGTGATATTAGCTTTCAACTTCAACAAGAAAGAAAAGGAAGTGAAGAACTCCAAGAAGGTGATTATTTTGTGTTTCATATTTCTCAAGTTTGTAATGTAACTCACACTTATGTCTGGCAGTTTCATGTTGTGTGTGTCATTCTATTTAATCAAGTCGAAATAACTCCACACTGTTAAACAATACCGTCTTTTGACTTCTATTTATCGTCGGAAACAACCGCAGTTGCGGAGAAACTGCACGCAGTTCGTGTTGAACGGAAACGGTACAATAATTTACAAAACTGGAATTTCTCAACATCTGAGAATCTCAATCTCGAATCCTATCGAACATGGGATGCTCCATTAACTCTCTAGCAGAAGGACGACGGCTCGGGTCACGATCCATCATTGTCTGTTTCAAAACAATATGTCAGAAACTCTCTCTAAAATGCCATGTTCCAATAATGTTCACAGAGAGACAAGAAAGCAAATAAACGACCTACCTTAAGCAGTTGCTGTAACTGTAACGAATGGCCGGGAAGAAGAGGAAGTTTGCCTTCTTTGATATTGAGGGACTTGTTTCTTGATTCTGTAAGTGGTGATCCTCTAATCAGCTCGTAAACCGTGACACCCAAAGAGAAGATATCCACTTTATCAAGGTGCTCGTAGTTTTCGTTTAGTATTTCTTGTGGCATGTAACGTGCATCCCCTTCTTCTACTGGCAAGCTTTTGTCCAACCGCGTTGCACAACCGAAGTCACCGAGCTTGCAGACACCGTTCTTGATGTATATATTTTCGGGTTTTACATCTAAATGAGCTATTCCTTTCTCATGAACAAACTGTAACGCCTTAGCTATCTGTAACAGACAAATGTTGGTAATATTATGCATACAAGAATTCTCAGGAAACAAGAAACTCAGTTTTCTTTGTTTTTAAACAGAAGAGTGTGTACCTGATGCATAATCACCAAAATCTCTCTCTCTGAGATCCTAAGAGAAGATTTCTTGGACAAGCTGTGATCACAGAGTTCCAGTTGAATGTATAACTGCTCGTTTTCAAACCACGAGTTGTAGTATCCTACTACATTTTCATGGAATCCTGCATACACAACAAGTTAGAAAAAAAGGGTAAGGATAAGAAGGCTAAACAAGGGACTGAACTGACCTAGAGCAGCAAGAGCTTGAACTTCCATCATAGCTTTACTCCTGCAGTAAACTCGATTATTATTCCTTTAGTAAATTGATCCAAACAAGCTGAACTATTTTTTTTAATCAGTAAAACCATTCCTGCACTACGAAAACTGAAGGAGAAAATTTACCTCTCTGAATCTAGATACAGCTTCCTTGTGCTGTATTTCACAGCATACAAGCAACCATCAATTCTCTTCAAAACTTTAAATACACGACTGAAATTCCCAGCTCCTATTTGCTAGAGAAACCAAACCAAGTTATGTTAGAAGCAGCAACATAGTTCCATTACTGTAGTAGGATTCTGATATTTAAAAAAAAATGATTTAAAAGGTCTTCTTTGGCTTACCTGAATTTCATGAAAGTCTGTGAGATATCTTGACAAGCCATCCCCAGCCATGCTTGCAGGGAGAAAACCTGGATTGCAGTAGAGTTAAAACATATATACAGAAGGACCTCTATATTCCCTAAGCCTCTCATGAAATTCTTAAATATCAAAGTGGGAGTAGAGATAACTCACTAGCACATTTAGACCTCTGATATCCAAAGGGGTCAGTGGCTGTCTCGGACTCATTCATAACATATGGGTTCTTGAGGCAAGGAGGTGGTATAACCCGACACCGAAGAGCAACAGCAGTCCGTGAAACGTATCCAGTCCTCGCTGTTTTATCCACCATGATCTCGTCTGGGTCAATATCATCATTCTCTTGTTTTGAAACCCAGGTAGAATCTGAAGTTCTCAAAGTGAAACTGTCTGCAATAAACATAGAACATTTTTAACTATTGAAAGGTATAAGAAAATAACGCTATCTTAAATCAGCAAAGACATATATGATGGGAAAAATAAAAAATGTTGAAACAGGAGAACCAAACCACATAACTAATATACAACAAAACAGTCAAAGCTATCTCTTTCTGAAACCTATAGCTAATAAGTCTCACATCTGAAATCTAGGGGGGAAAAGAGTGAAACGAAAGCTTACCCTGGCGGCATCTTTTGCTTTTAGCTGAAGTTAGTTTAACAGGAGACCTCGGACAAGGAGAATGATCCTACAATACAAAAACGAAAAGAGAAAAACCTTATACATTGGGGGTAATAAATAAAAACCATGAATAAGATAAAAAGCTCTGCCATTTTTACCATGTTGATGTCTAACTCGCTCATCAAGTTCTGATTGTCTGGTGTTATATAGTCAGGTGTGCTGAGAAGATCCAATCAGAAAAAATGAATTTATCAGAAGCTGACTATATTACAAATCATTGGTAAAGTAACAGCATCATTCATCAATAACTCAAATGACTCTTTTTAAATTTTTAACTTGAAAATAAAGGTCACATCTTCAAATCCAGATCTTGACCGTTCAAATACAAATCCCTAGTCTAACCAGGAAGATAACGATAGATCTCTCTACATTCTCAGCTAATAGATTACTCAAATCTTTTTACCAGAAGAAGTCTTGGCTGAGAATGAACTCCTTCTCTCCGCAATCGCCGTCTGCACCAACGGAACCCAACTCATTTCGGAGCTCCGACGACGAATCCGCAGCATTCGACGGCGGCGGACGATTATCGAACGAAAGCTTAGACAATTGACCGAATTGAAGCAGAGAGTGTCGCTCTAATGTCCCCTCCATCTCCTGAATCTTCTTCGTTCGTCTCGTCTCGATGGTGCCTAGGGTTTGCCTCTTCCCCAACAGTGTTCCTCCTTTCTTCCTCTCGAACATGGCACCACTTAATGGAAATTATAAATATATTTTTAAAATTTGCGCGCTCTCTCCCTCTTAGCGTTTCGTGCTTTAATTTGGGAATAATCAGCTGCAGTTGTGACTTACGGTGGACTTTGTCTCTTGTTGATTCTTAACCGTAGATCATTTCGTGTAGTAGCTTTCCGTCAGAGATTAGGTGGAGGTGCAGCGGATTGTTTTGTGGAGCGTGTCATGTAAGCTTTCGGGTCCTTAATAATAAAATATTTTTTTCTATAATAGTAGTAGCCACTAGCACTTGCCCCAAGATGCAGGAATTTAAATATTGCAGCTTTTGATTTTGAATTACGGTTTATAATGTTTTCCCTTAGTTAACTTTAAAGACTTGCATTTCCTTTAGTCGACAAATTTAAAAATCTGTCTAAATTTTGTTTTCTCTTGACTCTGTAATTGTTAAGAGAATAATTACACTGCTTTTTTGGGTTAGAATGTTGAATTAAGGAGTTATGATATCAAATTCTAAACAAATCCAAAACACGAGATGTAAAAATAATTTAAAAAGTGTGGGAGGTTTAATAAACAGAGCCAATAAAAATTATATTTCTTTATTTATAATTTTTTTTTGTCGACATTCTTTATTTATAATTTATTTTAGTTTTGTATTCTTTTTGATACTTACAAAAAATGATTTTATAAGATTGTGTACAATAAATAAATATCTATTATTATAGTAAAAGTATGTACAAAAAAAATAGTTAAATTTACATTAATTAATTTTTTGTCATCCATTAATTAATTAACTATTGATGTTACGAAACAATTCGTGATATTTTTTATGTTCATTAAAGTTATTAATACAATGACATATTTTCTTATTATAATGAAAATTTAAGGACGATCCACTAAAAATATCACATAGAAACTTAGATAATTCTATTTTAATAAAAGGAAACCTAATTTTAATTTATAATTTTACTTTAATTTTACTATTTATTAAAATATAGTATAAATTGATTCTTATAATTAAAAGGGTATATTAATAATTAATTTAAAATTATATGCAAAAGACAAGCAAAAGATAAGCAAAAATATGCAAAATAATTGTTTTTTTAAAATTAAACTTTAAATTAATTGGTTACCTATTACAAAGATATTCATGATATATTTTACACTGGTATATATATATATATATATATATATATATCAATATTTTGAGAAATAAACAAAGTTTAATGATGTTTATTGCATTTTCAAATTACGATTTTGAATTACGATTTATGATGTTTTTTCTTTGGTTAAATTTAAAGACTTGCATTTCATTTGGTCAACAAATTTTATCAGGTTTTGCTTCATTACGATTTTGACATTCTAACGACATTTACTGTGGGAACCTACACGGTTTCTGCGGTTAGTATAATAGAATTAGTAGTAAGTAATTAGAGACATTGAATTCTATAATCAAAACAAATCAAAACTCAAATTAAGAAAATAACTAAAACCCTCTTCTTTATAGCCTCTTCCTATAAGTTTAATTTTGGTTAATTTTTTCCAGTAATTAAAAAATCTCTAAAATATACAAAACATTCAGAATATATAATTAGTTTTCTGTTTGAGAAATAAAAGTAACTAAACTGTGTATAATCTAAAATTCTGAAACAGAAAACAAATTTATTTATTTTCCTTAAAATTTTAATTTTAAATATTTTCTCCCAAATTTATTACCTTATTTCCTAAATCTTAAAATAAAATTAGAATTTTCTGAGATTGTTTTGTAAATTTTAGATATTTTAAATTTTGTTTGAAACTTATTTGTATTTTTGATCCAGATAAAGAAACTTAGGATACTAAAAGGGACACAGTTTTTTTAAAGAAATTGTATATTAAAATGAGCATTACAATTAGTTGGGGTATTAAGCTGGATAGCAGAAAAAAAGCTTAATGAAATTTAGTTGAAATATTTTTATGGAATTTTCTCAAATTAAAACTACATTGAAAAAAATGGATTGTTTCAAACTCTGTATTATGAATTAAAATGTTGCACAATCTCAGGGGCTAGGATGTTATTTCGAGGAGATGTGGTGTCGATTTCTTGTTAGTTATAAATACGGGGTGCAAAACAAATAAAAGCCCAGTGAATATACTATTAAAAAACAAATAGAGAAGCCCAGTTACAAATCCAGTCACACTCTCGGTCGGTAATAGACGACGAACACCGGCGAGATCGATTTGAACGGCGAAGACGACGAATGTGGAGGCGAAGCAACTTACCGGTGACTGTCCAAACAGCCTTGTGAATTGTTAAGCTTTTCAGATTTCTTCTTTCAAAACATTCATTTGATTTTTCCGTTTTGCAGGGAAACCCAGATTCTGATCAGAGCATATCTGGTGAGGACATTGATGTTCGTGTTTATGTCTAAAAGAGTGATTCTCAAGCTGCTCTTTGGTTGGTCTTTTGTAGAGGAAGAGGAAGAGCAGGTCGATGTTAGTTTGGGAGAAAATGATGATATGTTGTTGTGTCCGAGTGAAGAGGCAAATGTTCAGTCTCTTGATCTGATTTTTTTTCCCCAAATTAGATTGTAGTTTAATCACATATTTTTCTTGAATATTATAGGGAAGAGGATTTCTACTTCAATCAAAGCTCGATAAACTCATAGGTATCTGTCAGGATTTGCCTTATCTTTGCATTTTGGTTGATTACATTTTAGGAAAGTGAGAGACCTTGCTTCTGTGTTGTTTCCCAGGTGGTTGTGTTGGTGAACTAAATTACTCTGAGGAAACAGATGGTCATGTGTCTCTGGAAGCAACTGTGAGTCCTTTTTTTTCTTTTCATTTGAGGAGTTATGGAATTGAATGGTGATGGTAGACTTTACTCTTATTCTTTAGCCAAGGAAGTTATCTTCCTCTCTTGAAGTAGTTCCTGATTCCCCTGAGGAGTGTTATTTTGCTTCTTCAACAAGAGACGGCTTTGTGCCATATGATGAGGTTACTACTATCTAATATTTTTCTTCGTTGGATTATTGAATGTCTGTTGTTTATGTTCTTTTTTTGTAACGAGCATTATTGTTGCCTTCAGATGCTACAAGATGAACCAGTGGCAACTTGGTCCGCTATAAGTAAAGAAGCCAAATCACTACTCCATTTGAATGCCATTGCTCCAATCTCATCGTCTCATTCATCTGCCCTCAGAGCCAAGAGGGGTATTAAAGGTACTGTCCCAAGTCGGCACCACTAAGAACTGTAAACTCATAGAAACAGATCATGTCTGCATAATATACTTATTGAGATCCTCTGAGTTGGGGGGTATCTTGTGTCTTTGCAGTTGTCAAAGACAATGTCAGGCCAAAATTTTCGTTTCACTCACATGCTCATGGAGAAACGTCTTCCAAGATAAGTGACATGGCTGAATACTTTGAGCTTGCTGATGACCAGGCCGCCATAGAGGAGGAGGATCCAATAGCTGAATGCCCCAGTAGTTTTGATGAAATATCAGATAACACTCAGGATGCAGTATCCAAGCTTTTAATCCCACCTCCAGATAAGATTAGAGTGACAAAAAGAAGCTCAAAATCCGTAAATCTTTCCTTATCCTCTGATCTTATACTTTTTCTCAGTTTTCTGTTTCATTCATTCACTGGCCTTCTATTTGCTCCAGTACAGCAGACGCCAAGGAAAATGTTTGAAATTTGCTCATAAGGGAAGGTCATCAAACATCCAAGATAGTGATAGTACTGATGATGATGAACTTCCTGGACCCATGGACATTAGTGGATCATCAACCGATGATGAGGTCTTGTTCTTTTCCTTTCCTGTTATACTCTCTAGTTCCTCTTCTTTTAAATCTACAATCAAATCCAGATAATGTTGTTCTGTTACATAGCCTAGTAGTTATCAAACCTCGGTTCCAGACATTTCCAACCAGAGGATAAAATTTGTTGGAGACCTGTTTAATGAAGCAGTAAAGGCTTCCTCGTTGGGCAAGGAAGGTCTCTCATTCGATTCACCCAAACTATCTGGGTAATCAAATTCTCAGACTCCACACTTAGAATCCTACATAATCACTCGACATCAAAACCCATTTTTTGTTGTTGCATTTGATATGCAGTGGCTCTAGCCTGTATGGGAAGCTACAGCAGATCATGAAACAAGAAAAGGAGATGGAATTAGAAATCACGAAGAAACTGCAGGGCGGAATGGGACAAACAGGTAATGCTGATTCGTAACTTATTCTTAGTTACTACTTACGTTGTCTGCTGGTTAATCTCATTCCCCTTTGCACAACTCAGATGCGTCGAGTTATGTTGATATAAAAATCGTGTCAAGACACTTGGAGGGAAAGCTCATCATCTGCAAATGCTCTGTCATCGACCTTCCTGGGGTTTCTCTCTTTGATCTCTTAATTAGACCCTTTGAAGATCTCTATCAGTCAGATTGTAAGCATTGAGTTAACACACACACTCCCGGTTTTGTAGGACTCCCTCTTGTATAAGAATACACAAGCACTTGCTGCCAAAGATACAGAAACAAGAGTCATCTTTAATCCTAAAGTGTGTGTGGATGTTGATATTGAAATCGGGAGCTTTGTCCGTATATATGCGCCATGGTCAGTTTTGATATTCCACTCTTTTAGACTCTCGTGGCTAAACTATTTTTGTGATATTAGCTTTTTCAATTTCAACAGGAAAGAAATGGAAGTGAAGAAGAGCAAGGAAGTGATTATTTTGTGTTCATATTTCTCAAGTTTGTAATCTAACTCGCACAAATGTCACAAATGTAAACTCTTAATGTCACACAACTCTTTTTACATTATATGTCAATAAAAAAAAATGTTTGTGTAAGTGTTCAGCGTTCTAGTGAAAGTTCCTAAGCTGGTTAGTTTACTCAGAAACAATCAAAAACTGGATTTCCTCATCAAGAGCAATCACTCAATACATAGCCAAAGTGCTTGACAACTACGAAGCTAGGCTTAAGTACTCGGATTGTGATCACTTCACATTGGTGGATCTTCACCATATCCCAGTGATTCAGCACTTGCCTGGTACTCCAATTAAGAAGCTCTTTGATGAGTGTCCACATGTCAGTGCTTTGGTTGCTGACATCACTTGTAGGCCTTCTTCTCTGAAGATCCTCCTTTAATTGAAGAAAGACTGAATAAAAGTGACCATGAAGTCACTGCCCAATTCTCTTTGCGTGGTGTGCTCTGTTCCTCATTTTTTCTTGAGAGAGAATGATCATGAATGTAATCTTCAGTTGTGGATAATATATATTAAAATTTTAAATATTAAAAATTAATGATATAAAAGGATAAATATTATTTTCAGACAAAACAGAGACAAGTGGAAGCGTGTTTTTATATTAAGATAAAAAAAAAAGTTTTGTTTTGGTTTTTATTGTTGGGGGAAGCGGAGAAGAGAATTGAATGGCTGTGGCTACCGCTCCGTCGCTTAACCGCCATTTCCTCCGTCGCATCTCGAGCCCTTTCTCCACAGTGGTGAAAAAACGACGGCTATGGCTTCTACCAAGGGACTCGAATCTTTTCAGTTCTCGGCACTCTCATCACCTTGTTTTCGCTTCTTCTCCGTCTCCGTTATCTTCTCCTCCGTCTTCAAATTCTCCGACGGATGCTCTCACGGCAGAGTCTTGCGTCAACACTGGCCTCGATCTCTTTAAGAGAGGACGGGTGAGAGTTCTAGAGTTCGGTTTTGATGATAATTGTGGTCGTTAGTTGAAAATGCCGCTTTGTCGAAATTTTGTTACTTTTGATAACGATTTATAGCTTCTGTCTGGTGGTTACTGATACGCACTTGAAAGAACAGAACCGCAATTTGATCTTATCCAGTTTGAAACAGTTTCAATTGATTTGTGTTTTTTTTTTTGGATTCAAGGTGAAAGATGCACTTGCTCAGTTTGATACAGCACTGAGTTTAGATCCAAATCCTATAGAGTCACAAGCTGCTTACTATAACAAAGCTTGTTGTCATGCTTACCGGTATGTAACCTCTACTCGAACTATATATATGCCGATGAAAACTGATATGGAAGATACTGAATGAGATTATTATTGTGTATCTTCTCGAGGTAGAGGGGAGGGAAGCAAGGCTGCTGATTGTTTGAGAGTCGCTTTGAGAGATTATAATCTCAAGTTTGCTACTATCCTTAATGATCCTGACTTAGCATCCTTTCGCGCATTGCCTGAGTTTAAGCAGCTCCAAGAAGAGGTGTTTGCAATCTCCTTTATTTCTCACTTCTTCTCATAATTCAAGAAGAGCCTGCTCATTGGCTAAAACTTTATTCAAAGTGCAGGCTAGGTTAGGAGGAGAAGACATTGGAGATAGTTTCAGAAGAGACCTGAAACTCATCAGCGAAGTACGAGCACCCTTTCGCGGCTTTAGAAAGTTCTTCTACTTTGCATTTTCAGCTGCAGCAGGTATCTCTACGCTCTTTACCATACCAAGACTTATTCAAGCGGTTAGAGGCGGTGATGGAGCTCCAGATCTTCTTGAAACTACGGGAAATGCTGCCATTAACATTGGAGGTGAGTGAGGAGTCCATTAAACCTTCAATACACCTTCTCCTCTCTCTCTCTTTTATGTGACTACTAAAGGTTTTGGAACAGCAACGTGTAGGTATCGTTGTTCTGGTTGCGTTGTTCATATGGGAAAACAAGAAAGAGGAAGAACAAATGGTTCAGATAACTCGCGACGAAACTCTTTCTCGTTTGCCTCTACGCCTATCAACCAACCGTGTTGTTGAGCTTGTGCAGCTTAGGGATACAGTTCGACCCGTGAGTCTTTTCTTATCCCCATTTTCTTTAACTGCTTTTTGGAGTTTATGGAATCAGTTGAGTGATTTGATGTCATTGTTGTTAATAGGTTATACTAGCGGGAAAGAAAGAGACAGTGACACAGGCGATGCAAAAGGCAGATAGGTTCAGAACGGAGCTGCTAAGAAGAGGTGTTCTCTTAGTTCCTGTCGTATGGGGTGAACGTAAAACACCGGAAGTGGAGAAGAAAAAGGGTTTTGGAGCTTCTTCAAAGCCAGCTACATCTCTTCCTTCTATTGGGGTATTATTAAAAAATTCTATCCTGGAACGAGTAGAAACATTCATCTTCATTCTCAGTGATTTATTTTTTATTTTTACCTTGGGGTAGGAAGATTTTGATACACGGGCTCAATCAGTAGTTGCTCAGTCAAAGCTGAAAAGTGAAATCAGGTTCAAGTCCGAAATTGTCTCGCCTGGTGAATGGGAAAGGTCCAAAACTTTCACTTTTCTACTGATTAGAACAAAGATGATGGTAACTTTGCTTGTGAGTCTTAAAAAGATTACGTTGGGTTTTGTTTGGTCGATTCAGGTGGATAAGAGATCAACAAATAGCTGAAGGAGTTGTCCCTGGGGAGGACGTGTACATCATACTCCGGTTAGATGGTCGTGTCCGCAGATCGGGCAAAGTAAGTCTCATCATCTCTGCAAATCTTTCCTATCTGGTTTTTCTAATGTTTGTTGCAAAAAGTGGTTATTGTTCTGATATCTATGCATTGGTTAAGGCGGCATTGTGTAACTGACGTGTAATAGAAGTAACTCTGTTTTGTATCTTCAGGGGATGCCAGATTGGGCTGAGATCTCAAAGGAGTTGCCGCCGATGGATGACGTGCTTAGTAAGTTAGAAAGATGAAGCTTTCTTGCATATTGTATCTACCAGAGAGTTACTCATAGGAGAAGAAAAGCTCTGTGCTGTTTGTATTGTGTACACAATTCCATGAGATTATACTATATGTTCAGACCAGAATTTGTATTTTAAAAAGAAAGTTGATTTTTGTATTTTTAGTGTCGGTGGCTCTTCCTCTTAAATGAGTCGTTTGCCTTTCATTAGTATCATCAAAAAAATTGATGATGAAATGACTGATTCATGGACCTAATGAAGGATGTTAAGTATGAAACGCGTTTTGATTCGGTGACAAGCAAAACTCAGGAATGTATTATTCAAAAAACATGATTTTTATTGGAGTGATAGTGTCTAATAATAATTCCTCGATTATTTTAGATTTTTAGTTAAAGAGAGGTTAGGTTTCATTGTCCTTGTTTTACTTGGGACAACGATGTACCAACTCCTACATATCATAGTCGTTGGGGGTGGGAGAAGAGAAAACGAATCATAGCTTTTCCTTGTTTCAATATACGTATTGCCTTTTTGGTAAGTGCATCTAACTTAGAGATGACAAAATGCAGATAGTGAATGACGATATTAAAACCAATATGATGATGCCTCAATTATCGATTGAAAATTGGAGAGCAATCTGCCAGTAAATGTAAACACAGAAACCAATTATAGTTTACCTTAGTGTAATGATCATTAAGAAAATATTATAATGTTGAACTTATTTTAAAAAGAAATTCAAATGGATAATGAGAAAACGATTGACCGCTCAAATATATATCAAATCGTTTTGGTACAATTCGTGTCGGCTCTAACAAATATCCAACCACTCCCAACAATTCTCCATTTAATAAATCATTCAGCTTGCATAAATCTTTCTAAAAAATTTCATTGTCAAACCAGAAAAAAATGTTACAAAAATTTAGCCCACACTCCCCATGTCTATATAAACATCAACTCAGGCAACAATAATAACACCATATAAACCTAACGAAAAAAAGACTAACAAAATGGCCAAATCTTTTGCTCTGTTTCCAGCCTTTATGATAATCAGCTTCTTCATAATCTCTCCCCGTCTGGTCCAAGCCGGCTTCACCAATGACCTCGACGGTCTAGAATGGGCCACGACCGGTGTCCATGGCTCCTCAGGCTGCCACGGTTCAATAGCAGACTGTATCGGGGCGGAGGAAGAGGAAATGGACTCAGAGATCAGCAGAAGAATATTGGCGACAACGAAGTACATAAGCTATCAATCTCTGAAGAGGAACAGTGTGCCATGTTCGAGAAGAGGAGCGTCTTATTACAACTGTCAGAACGGAGCTCAGGCGAATCCTTATAGTCGTGGTTGCAGCTCAATTGCTCGTTGCAGGAGTTAGGTCCACAAAGAAGTTCTCCTCTCTTCTTTATGGTTTCTTATAATTATACGGTACTCATAAGTTGGATTTGGATGTGAATAACCTTTGTTTGTTCGATGATCCATGAAGTGCTTAGTTTTTCTCTTAAGCTTTTCAATATTTCATGTGTACTCTCTCTCTCTCTCTCATGCACAATAATACTAAAAGGCTTATGTTTGGTCAAGACCAGTTTTGGCTTGATCCTGTTATTAGGTTGTCTGTAGTAACACACAAGGCCACCAACTCTCATACGTGTGGAATGTTAGATATATATATATTGGTAGTAACCATACCACATTACCACCCCAAACCAAATCACAATGATTCTTATTCTTTATTTTTTCGATTGAGCTTGCGTAGTTAATGGAGGACATGAGTACTTGGCACTTGGCTTGTATTTGTCTCATACCCTCTTTGAAAAATCAAATAGTTGACTTTGTCAAGTTAAGTAACAAATCAACAAATTTTACTACTTGTATGTCTGGATCAAATATTGTTATTTCTTTTGGTACTTAGCTCCATACTTGTCACATTACTCTGTCACTTGTTACTTATTTTTAAAAATACTTGTCATCTGCTAAAAAAGTATTTATTACTCATTAAAATAGGTGTTACTTGTTAAAAAGTACTTGTTCCATATATTTTTAATTTTTAATTTGTTTTTGCAAGTAATCAAATATTTTTTAATAATACAAACAATAGCAGAAAAAATACGCTATCAAAGAATAAATAATTGCAGATAGAAAAACGCTATCGTAGCGAAAGAAAAGATAGCAGTGTTAAAAATCATTATCTAAAGTATTTGACCTATTATGACAGACAATGATACATCGTTTCATAAACTGCTATCGTATCGATAGATATCGTTTTTTCGTCCGCTAATAAAAACCATTTTTCTTGTAGTGAGTATTTGATTTTGTCAAGTATCAAAACAAATCAGATTACTTGTAAGTACTAATCTTTTTATCTGAATACTTGATAGAACAAATACTTGATTCGGACATGCCAAATACAAATACCAAATCTTATACTTAAACGAACCAAGCGAAGTAGCAAAAACCTAAAGATTGACAAGTATTTGCCTTGTGTCCAGTTCTATTCAATGAGCTGGGAAAGTACATTAAATACGTAGAGGGAGAGAAAGAGAATAGTCTTCTTGAATGTCAAAAATGTTTCAATTCTTTTCTTTCTCCGAAAAGAGGTCCTCAAATATTCATATGCACAATTCTATTGACATGCTTGTGTACTTCCACCTGTGTATAATAGATAGTTTTTTTTATTTAAACATCAACTTTCATTTATCAATTCATAGTAACAAGATTACAATCTCATAAAAAATTTAACCTCACATACAATGCCGAGATCTATTATCATCTAGGAACACTTAGGAGGATCCTACATTACCTAATCTGAGACCGGCATTGTATTTTTCACCACATCAAGATCAAATTCATCCCAAGACCGGCATCTATTGTATAATAGATGTTTATGTAGTTTACTGATGATTTTTTGAGTTGCAAGGATAGTATCTTTCTACTTTTCGTAATATCAAAAAATAAATAAAACTATAGGTTATAAAAGGTACCCTACCTTTTCATGGTTTAGAAAAATCAATTCTCGAAACGCCAGTTTTAACGTCACATGACAGTAGTAAGACGTGGCTTCTCACTTTTTAATCAATGTTTGGAAAGTCAACCATTTGTCGCTTCGTTTAGGTATTTATTCATTCGTTTCAGCAAATCAACGAAATGTGAACACGACTAGCTCTCACCGTCTCCTCCAGCCAAGCCATGGAAGAAGTAATGTTCCACTCTTCAAGCTTTCTCCTTCCCGCGGACGAAACTTCAGAGAAGAGATACGCTCTCATTGTTCTAAACCAGAATCTACCTCGTTTCACTCCTCTTCTTTGGCAACATGGTTAACCTTCCTTCCTTCTCTCTTGGACATCATCATCAGTATATATGAGACTCTGTTTTTTTTATTTATTAGTTTTGCTTAATTATAGCAAAACTCCGCCTCTGTGCTGATGGAGGCGCTAATCGCATCTACGATGAGTTACCTCTTTTCTTCCCTCGTGAAGACGCTCTCCTCATTCGTAACAGGTCCCCTTTTGTTTTTTCCTCACTACTTTGGTTTCTGATTAATTCTGTTTCGTAATTATGAAACTTTAGGGAGACTTATTATTCAAAAGGAATAAAATTTGGGGATGGTTAATGGAATCCCCCCCCCCTCCCTCGTTGAAGCTATTGAAGAGCCTATAGTACACAAAAGAGAAAGTTTGACTAACCATCTTTTTTTCTTGGAACTGGAAAAAAAGTTGTCACTATAGCCAAAGTTGGATCTATTTTTTTTTGTTACCTATTTAGAGTCTTAGACACATAGGTCCGTCTGATAATGTATGAGAATGTTTTCTTAGGTATAAGCCAGATGTTATCAAAGGAGATATGGACTCTATTCGGCCTGATGTCCTAGACTTTTATCTAAGCTTGGTAAGCTTTTTTGTATCGTGTGTGGGTTTTTTTTCTTTATATTGTTTGGTGTCTTTCTAAAATTCAATTCAACATGGTTTTTCTCTGCTTTTGATTGTTCTCTACTCTTGGTGTTTCCTTTTTCTCTCAGGGAACTAAAGTTATAGATGAATCTCATGATCAAGATACCACTGATCTTGATAAATGCATTTTGTATATCCGTCACTCCACCTTGAATCAAGAGAGCCCCAAAGTAAGTTATCCGTCACTCCGGCCTTATTTTGTGTTTGTCAGTATATGTTTTTAACATTTTTTTCTTTCTATATTCTGCTAGCTCCATATTCTTGCTACAGGGGCACTCGGGGGAAGATTTGATCATGAAGCCGGTAATCTCAACGTCTTGTATCGATATCCAGACACAAGGATAACCCTCTTATCTGATGATTGCCTCGTCCAACTCCTTCCAAAGACTCATCGACATGAGATTCACATTCAGCCTTCTCTCCAAGGACCTCACTGTGGACTCATTCCTATCGGTGCTCCAGCTGCCAGAACCACAACCACAGGGCTTCAATGGGATCTCAGTAAGTAACATCTAGCAATCATCCTCATATATATATATATATATATCATTGTCTGAAAGCATCACATGGGATCTAACTATGGTTTATAAATCTGTTTTATCATTCATGGTCTGAAAGCCAACACAGATATGAGGTTTGGTGGATTAGTAAGTACATCGAATCTGGTTAAGGGGGACAAAATCACAGTCGAGTCTGATTCAGATCTTCTGTGGACCATATCCATCAAGAAACAAGACTCCACAACACCTTAAGGAGTGGGTACTAAGAAGGACACTTTGCTATTTTTCTACGATACTCTTGATGCATTGCAGTACTTTTATACTGTGTTTATTTGTTATCAGTGTACCATTAGGAGGAATAAAAGACTTGGTTGTACCATTAGTACTATCGTTAATGTCTTAGACAAAAAAAAGTATGCCTTTTTCGCTTTCTTTTACGATGTAATTTTATTTGTTTGTTTTGTTGTCATTTAACGTGTGGGTGGGATGCATCTTCACTGATTTTGTGGTAGTCCAAACTCCCAAATGTGACTGCATGTTAATACATGGTAGATATTGGAGTTACAGAAAGCTAAATTCGATGCAGCATTCGGTTGCAACACTACAGAGGCTATGCACAAGATATCTCAAGTACAAGGATAAAAATCCAGTATTAGCTCCATGCTGATGGCAATTATGTATCTCTTCTGCTCATTTTTTGTTATAAACTTACTACAACACTACAAAAACAATATGGTTATCAAGTTTTTATAGTTTTCCATGAATTGACAAGTCAATTTTTAGTATCACACAAACCACTCAAACGTAGTATAGTATGAATACTACAATTTGTGTTCCCCAAGAAAAAAGAATACTATAATTTATTCAGTTGATAAGATAAAGTGTATATTTATTTTATTTCATATTCAAAGCATCTTGTTGACTGGCATAGTGTTGTCTGTGTTACAGAGCGTCCAGACGATGCCGTTTCGTTGAGGAGGGGATGAAACTTTAATCTTAGATACTAATTCATGTTTGAGCACAGATTGTTTACAACAGTTAAACTATAAAGCTCTACTTTTCTTTCGCGTTGAACTTGGTTTAGGTTTGTTACAGTTCCAGCATAAAGAATACATCTGCTTTCTTCAAATCAAATTAATAAAAGGAAAAAATCAAGAGTTACAAAATGTATATATTATGAAATCAAACCGCTGGTGTAAGGCACTCCGGTCTTCCAAATCCAATCATCTTCTACGAATAAACCAGTGACTGTGAAATTAGCTGCATCAGTAGAATTAATCACGTGATACCCAGGCCACGTAACTCGGTTTGTGGTGTTTGAACCAGGTCCTGTATTGTTATATTCAGCGTAGTATAACGTACTCAATGCGAAATCGCCGTTCCATTCTCTCCATCCAACCGGTTCGACAAAACCATCAATGTACGATTGCATGATAACCGTCCGTGAATAATTCTTCCACGGTCGACCCAAATACGTTTCAACCGTATAGTTGCTAAGAACAAGATCATCCGCTGGTTTAATCGTACAATTTTGGATTGACGTACCAGTGTTTTGGTTCGGATCAGACCGGCCTTGTGCGGTGATTGCATTGAACTGGTTGGGCATCGGTTTTCTTGGATAGAGATTGCAATTCTGAAACACAACCGCTGCGTTTCCAAATATAAAATCGACCGTTCCGTAGACATCGCATTCTCTATAAAACTGTCTTAGAGAATGCGTGTAGAGCGTATCTTGATAAGCCTCAAAACTACAACTATAGAAGATTGAGAAGTCTGCACCGCTCCGTAACGCAACCGCCTGGTGCTTCTCCGGTCCGGCCGTGTTCCGGAAAGTCATGTTCACCGCGACGAAGTTCGGTGCTGTCACAGCTGAAAAAAATCATTTGAAACTTATCACTGAACATTGAATTAAAAAAAAAATCACGCATGCATGCATCTCGCCACTACTCCATATAGTGCTATAAATAAAATGAAATGGTTGTTAAGTAGTAGTCGGTATTAATGCATCTTGTCTCCTATTCACCACATTCAATCTAACTTTTTAACTTATAGTTGGACATGCAATAATTAAAGGGAGCTATTGACGTACTCTAGATATTAAAATAGTATAGAAATATACTTGGAGACATTATTATTAATAATTAATAGCACGTGATGTGTGACGTACCAAAGGTGGCGGAATTGAAAGTTGTCCAACCGTCGACGACGCTTCTAGTCCCGGTAATCACCGTCTGATTAATGCCGTCGCCGATCATCATCATATACTTTTTGTTCTTTGCGATAGAAACGTATTCTTCGTAGATCCCCGCCGTCACGTAAATCAAGAAGAACCCGCCGCTTCCGTCGGTGTTATTCGGAGCCGCCGCGGCGGCCGCCGTAATATTGGTAAAGTTTCCGGTTCCGTCTTGACTTACGGTGACGATGTCGCTTATCAAAACCATACTTCCCTCGTCTCCATCACCGTCGGCGAGTTTTCTCCTGCTTAGAGATTCGTAAACGGCTTTCGTTCGTTCTGTCATTTTCAACGGTAGAGCTCCGTTGCGGAACAGACGGAACGGTTTAGTGTGGGCGGATGAACCGGATCTCGGGTGAGCCCAAGCAAACCCGTCTCGTTTCTTCTTCTTTGGGACCCATCCTTTAGTGAAGAGAGCGAGTGAGACACTAAAGAGCTTCGTGTCGTTGACTAGAGGTAACGCAACTCCGTTTCGTACTGCCCACGTGGCGGAAGATGAAGCTGCGGTTGTGAGTCCCTCCAGACACGTCTGCTCGTTAGTTAACGCTGCTGAAAGAAGCGTTTGGACATCTTCAGCCTTTGGAAACGATAAAGTTTTGAAGGATGAGGATGATTTCGCTGACGTGACGTTGACTGTTTGAAACGACGTTAAGAGGTAATCCATTGTTAGACCGGCGAGGAAACGGCAATCTTGGAGAGCTCTGATAACCGCGGGTGGGGATACATGAGCGTTGCGTTTTAAATATTTATCAACCGTGCGAATGAACTTCCGCGACTGCGATAGCGATTTGCGGATTGAGAAACGCCCGTATTGTTGGACATTGCCTTGGCTGTGTGGGAAAACAGATCTGCAGTATTTTGGATCCGGCGTCGTTTTGCAGATTGTTGAAGAGTTTGATAGGTTGTGAGAAGCAACGAGAAGTGACTGAAGAAAGAATGATAGTGTGATGAGAAAGATCAATGGAGATTCCATTGTTACTAGGAATTTGTTTTGTTTAGTGTGAATAGAAAGTTTAGGTTTAGTGGTTTATATAGAGTGTGTTGATGATGAATGAGGATGAGGTAGGTCCTTCGTTAACATTACGATAAAATGTTGTTGTTGTTGTTTTTACTTTACTTTATATCAATTTAGTATAAGACTGAATGCGAAGTCAACTCGTCTGGGAGTCTTAAGACGCGTAGTTTGTTTCTGGATTATAGAATTGCAATCATCAGAAACCTTGTCTGTGGATTCAAACTTGCTTAGCTGTTAATGCAGAACCATATGTTCGTTGCAATGTTTAGTCTTAATAATAATCCATAACGTATATAATACCGTATGAGATATGTTTCAATATTTATTTGTATGAATATGCATACTGATGATTAATTTGATCGAGTGGTATGAATAAGCGGTTCGGGCCATTTCAAAGAAGCCACCATGTTAAGAATTTTATTTTTAGCGGCATACATATATATATAACTGTTGTTTGATCAAAA
>OVBX01000051.1:0-75110 GCA_900406325.1 Erucastrum elatum | reverse complement strand
CATTGATTGGATAATGTAGAGCATAATGCTAATGCTAATGCTCTACCAATCAAGGCCTTAGACTACTTGTAAGTAGATAAAAATTACTTCTGTTTTAATAGTATTGATTATTTCAATCCAAATAATTGAGAAATCATATCTGGTTACAATCTCCAAATTCGAACTATTACAAATTAGTTTCACCGGGCCACCAGTTAGGAGATGTTTACAAGAATAACACCATATTTCAAAGACTTAACGTCAGACACATCTGAACTTGAAAGCTAACCTAATTGAGATTTTATTTATAAGCTTTTATAAAGAACGATCCATGTAATGCAAAGATCATTCACGAATGTCACCAGTTAGGAGATGTTTTTTTTTTTGAGTGAATATTCACAATTCATTCAAGCATATGTGAAAAAGATCATTCACGAATGTGTACCACCAGACCATAACAACCTATAGTTGGATTCCAGAACATCTCTAAATCAGCATCTCATGAGGGATTTTAAGACCAACCACCTGCCCGACAACAGAGAACCATGAAACCAAGTACAACTCAATCGGTATCTGACACCCATCAGAGCTGCTGCTTTCGGAGAGCAGCTTTATCCATTCCTCAGTCCCACATGGATGTAGCTTGAACCACGGCCTATTCAAATACGGATGCTCCTGCAAATTGATTGTTGCATATAAATTAGATACCAAGAAACCACAAACAATATACTAAACTTTCGGACATTGTGGTATTGATTTTAAAAGGATACCTCCTGTGTTATAAAAGTCCACTTAGATTCCAGCAAAAGACTAACAGAGCTTGAGGGAAGATCTCTTTTGATCACATCCAAAGAAAGAGGCTTTCCATCTAATGAAAGCGACAAACAAAGATGATTAATCTTATAACCAAACAAAAAGGGCAATCCAGATATTAGCAGGGGGTGATGGTGTGACATACCACTAGAGTATCCACGAAAGTATAGCATAGGAACCATGTAGGATGCACTGTAAACGATATGGTAATCATAGTAGTGTGCTTCACCGTCCACGCTTTGTACCTAGCAACAAGCAAAAAGAAAACAATCTCAGAGATTCTGCTGCTCACATATAAAAGATAAATGGCTTTATGTACCAAGACCGTGTGATCATCAATTGATTCTTCCTTCTCCGACCAATCAGCTGTTACATCTACAGATTCCTCCTCTTCAGCATTTCCCTACACACAGAGACAATTGGTGAGAAACATAAAAAGAAGGAAGAAGATGAAAGGTTGTGACTTTATTACATCTAGTGAGCTGAGAATGATGATCTTCTCTAGCGATAAGTATCCTTCCTCCTTCTGCTAATAACACAACAAGACGACGAAATCTAATGTAAAAATGCTATCTTGAACAAGGTTGGAACATGGAGAATAAGTGTTGATGGACGTTGACCTTAAGCAGAGTTCGATTGATCAGAGGAACCCATGACCAGGGAGGGAGCGAAAGGTTATGTCTTTTCCATTTATCGGCGAAGGCTCGAGCAGCTACAGTGAAACCCTCGAGAGTGATTTTGCCATCGTTGACGACGACGACCTCTCCAGCTGAATCCATATCGGAGCCGGAGCAAATAAAAACTCTGAAAGCAATCAACACAGTCGCTACAAAAATCAAAGCAACTAAACCGAACCGAAAACCGAATTTATAAACTAACTTAATAGAATCGAACCAAAGAGTACAAACCGAATTTATTATAAACTAAATTAATCGAACCGAACCAAAGAGTACAAACCGAATTTATAAACTAAATCAATCGAACCGAACCTATTCGAAATAGAAACCGCCGCTCTTCCTACTCCATCTCCGGCTTCCATTAACCGCCGCTACTTTCTCAGACGAATCAGTTGTTCGTTAGTCTCTCTCGCTCTCAGCTCTATCCCCAAGAAAAGCTGTTTGACTTTGAACCTCTTTCGATGTTCTTCGTATAAGTACTGAGGATACTCGATCGCCGCAGATTCTACTGCTGTTTTTGTCTCCATGGAATTGGTGAGTTTCTTTGTTTATGTACAAGTTAATGTAAAGTTTAATACTTTTCGTCTGCGGTATTGGAAACGTCACACGTGTTTGAGTAAATATGAAACCTTTGTGTGTGTGTGTGTTTTGTAGACTTGTCTGAGCAAAGGAGATGGCTTTCACTACCCGCCTTGTCATATGCTGAACCTAAGTGGTTTCAGGATCTTGATCGACTGTCCATTGGACCTTTTAGCTACGACAATCTTCTCCCCTGTTCCGTGTGATTTGGGTACTGAAGCTTCTGCATATCCAACATCTGAAGAAGATGCTCAGAATCCACTTCAAAAGAAGCAGAAACTGAAGGAGAGACAGATGACTTCTGATGACTTGGTGTGCACAGAACCATGGTACAAAACTGTAAAGACCTTGCATTTGTGGGAAGCTTCTTTGATTGATATAGTTCTCATCTCCAACCCCATGGGATTGCTAGGATTACCATTCCTTATTCAAAAACCAAGATTCAGTGCCAAGGTAAAATTGTTTTCATGAATGTAACTTGTTTTGCTTTTGGGTGTGTTGCCTTGTGCTGACTTCTTATCTTTTATAGATATATATGACTGAAGCAACGGCTAAGATTGGTCAGCTCATGATGGAAGATCTTGTCTCTATGCACATGGAGTTCAGACGCTTACATGGACCCCCTGAAGACTCTAGTTTTCCTTGGTGGACAAAGAATCTAGATGGTGAAGATGTGCCAGCCGTGCTTAAGAATGTTGTCTTCGGTGAGAATGGTGATGATCTAGGGAGTTGGATGCGTCTATACAGGTAATTGTTATTGGCTTGTCAAGTTGGATGCTGGTTCCTGGATTCTCAAGTTGATTTTTTTGTTAATTCATTCGTTTTCCGGTTTAGACGACGTTCTATTGCTATTAGCTTTGTCAAGTTGTATTCAAGTTAGTGTTGTTTCCTTTCATTTTCTTCTTCAGTTTAGATGATGTAAGGAGTTGCATGAAGAAGGTTCAAGCTCTAAAGTTTGCAGAAGAAGTTTGTTATAATGGGACATTGATCATTAAGGCCATAAGTTCAGGTTTAGATATAGGAGCTTGCAATTGGTTGATCAACGGACCTAATGGATGTCTAAGTTATGTGTCAGACTCCATCTTCGTTTCACATCATGCGAAAAGTTTCGATTTCCATGGTCTCAAAGGAACCGATGTGATGATCTACTCTGGTTTCTCATGCCTCCAGACCGCAGAAATGACTGAGAATGATTATATACCAACAATCAGGTAGACGCATATAAGACTTTCTTTCTACATTTGTTTGGGTCTTATAGTCAATGATATGTTTTTTTGACTGCTAACCTGTTTATGCAGTGCCAAGAGTGACGAGAGCTTGGCTGCTTCATTTCTAGACAATCAAGAAAGCTTAGAAGAGCTAGAGAAACTAGCTTTTGTTTGCTCATGTGCTTTAGAATCTGCCGATGCTGGTGGCTCAACCTTGATAACGATTACCCGAGTGGGGATAGTTCTACAGCTTCTAGAGCTATTGTCAAACTCTCTTGAGTCCTCTTCTTTAAATGTTTGATTTCTTTTTACTTTCATCCTACACTTGAACTGACATTGTTATTAGCTCAGTAGTAAGACTAAATTAATCTAGTATGGTTCTGCTTAGGTTCCAATCTTTGTAATATCTTCTGTGGCAGAGGAGCTACTGGCCTACGCAAACACCATACCAGAGTGGCTGTGCGAGCAACGTCAGGAGAAGGTATATACTTAATTATTTTAATGATGAATCAATTTGTAGATTTTTACTATGTTTCGATTGATGTCGCAGCTAATTTCAGGAGAACCATCATTTGGTCATCTTCAATTCATTAGAGACAAGAAGATCCATTTGTTTCCTGCCATTCACTCACCTAACTTAATGTAAGAACCTGTTGTTTCCTAGCTAGTAGTGTATTCATATTTGTATCTCTATGATTACTGTTCTGATAGGTAGTCATTGCCTAGTTCAGATACAAAGTAAGTCTAACTTATTATTTATCTTAATGCAAAACAGAAAAAGTTGGCAAGAACCATGCATAGTGTTTGCTCCTCACTGGAGTTTACGGCTTGGCCCTTCTGTCCAACTTCTTCAGCGTTGGCGTGGAGATCCAAAATCATTGCTGGTTCTCGAGGTTTTAAAATCTGTTTCTCTCTTTCCAAGCTCCAAAGATGATTCAATGTGAATGTCTATTCGAGATATCTGACGAGAAATATGTGTTGCAGGACGGGATAAGTTCAGGTTTAGGACTTCTCCCCTTCAGACCAATCGCTATGAAGATTCTCCAATGTTCTTTTCTTTCCGGAATTAGGTAAAGGTTTGCCTGTCTGTATAACGTATCTTGCTTGTCAACATTGCTCAAATACTATAAGTTCTTTTGCAGGTTGCAGAAGCTCCCATCACTTCTTTCCGTTTTGCAGCCAAAGATTGTTTTGGTAAGGACTTTATTTTTTTCCAACTTGCCTATGTCTGTATTCATCAATCTGATAGCATTTTGTAAACAGGTCCCTGATGTTGTCAGCCAGAGGATCAATCTTTCTTCAATGGAGACAAAATCTATCCTGAATTACTCTGAGAACAGGACGCTAAGTGTGGCAAGAATTGCAGACAATGCAGACGTAGAGATAATGGCAGAGTTAGCCACCAAATTGAGCTGGAAGAAACTCAGACAGCGTGAGAACTTTGGTATTGCGAGGTTGAAAGGAGGTGACCTTGTGATGGAAAATGGGAAACAGAGATTGGTTTCCGGGTTGGATCAGGAAGAAAGTCCAGGAAAGGCCCGGCCGTTGAGGCATTGGGGCACTGTGGCTCCTGAAACACTTTTGGATGCGTTAATGAAGATGAGTATAATCGGATCTATAGAACACAGGAGAGGTGAGAATGGAGCAGAAGACAAGAGTATAATCTATATAACAAATCCTAGCGGTGGAATGATAGAGACCTCAGAGATGGGTACTACTATAATTGCAGATGATGAGACTGTAGCCTCTAAGATTTTCCAGGCGATTGATGGAATTCTTGATGGAATTTAGAACAAACCATAGCAAGTGACTTCCATAGTAAGTTCAAGCCATTTATGATTGAAGAACGTAAGGGATCATCAGCTTGTGGAATTTGGAATGATCCTAGTATCAAAGACAAGCTTTAATATGCACAGTTTAGGTTCCACTGAAGACACAAAAGAACACTCATGTGTTCACAGTTGCAAGCATATAGTCTTAATCACTGCCCTTTCCCGTGTTTATAACATTTTGTTTAAACTGTTCAACGGTAGATTTTGTTCGGTGTGATAACTACAACTCTTGAACTATGCTAATATCCATTGAGATTTACTTTGCTAATATCCATTGAGATTATGGCTCCAAATGGAGATTATGGCTCCAAATGGGGATAAAGGGAATTAGTGGGAATAGTTAATTTCTTAGCATTCTTTACAATTTGCATCATTTATAAGTAAAATGTGTTACCTATGACTTCTTAACATTTTTTAAAAATTTAAGGAATAAAAGAATACAATTATTCTTTATCAAATTAGAAGAGGAATAGCTTTTTTCTTTTATTTTATTCATTTTCATTCTTTTTTTTGTTCTTTATATTCCTTTTGTGGTTACCATTGAGAGCTTATGTGTTATAGTTAATCGATAGTCTCTTATATATTAATTGACAAACATATAAAAAATTGTAGCTTTGAAAATTAGTACGTCCAAAATTTAATTGCTAGGAAAAAAAATATACCAATCCAAATATATATATATGTGTGATATTAATACTCAGCAATCTCATTAAATTAATACTCGACGATTTTATTAAATGGCTCAAGGGATATTTATATTGTGATCAAACCTAATATTTAAAAGACTATTTTACTTGTAAATGATGCAAATTGTAAGGAATGCTAAAAAATTAACTATTCCCACTAATTCCCTTGATTCCCATTTGGAGCCATAATATCTTACCAAAAAAAAATTTTAAAAGACTGGAAATCAAATAAGAAACATAGAAATCACAAAATATCATCTAGTGCCATTCAAGGTCAGGTTTTCCAATAGCAAAACAACATACAAAACATAATGTAACCAAAGATAACCAAACACACCAGAAGTTTTATCTCTTTCTTTTTCTTGGCGATGATTCAAGCACGAGCACAACATATACAAATTCATGGATGAGGCCCTTTGGTCAACTAAGAGCTAAAGCTGTGTCAACTCATATACCTCGGTTAACACCAAACATTGAATCACCACGCCCAGCAGCAACCCATAACCATCATCTCACTAGATAATAGGATGTACCCTTTGTCGTGGGGCTCTGTTCTGTGGCTAGACATGCACCAGAATACAAGCTCTCCTTTCATTAAAAACGCATCCACAACGGTCACCCCGTGAAGAGCCTCATACCGAGAATTGTCGCTCGTGGGTCCACGGTAGATTTCCTGCCATAAAATAAACACTTTAAAACCAAGACAAAAATCAATGAAACTATAAATTAATATTGAAGCTTATTTACCCCTCCAGTAATCTGAAAATATAACCAAGGTTGCTCCTATGGGCTGTGTGTCAAGTCTCTTCAAAGCTGCATGTAAATCATTACCAAGATAGACATAATCTGCTATCTTAATCTTCTCCCCCTTTCTTTCTTTCTTTGGGTTTGTCTATTACGCAGTTAAAAGAATCTTCTCCAGCCCTTCGTTGCAATGTCACTCCAATCTCTTCTATATTTCAGCCTATATGCCAGTAGCATAGTAAGACACTTGTGTTTCTTTGAAGCGATCATGATTCTGCAAAGTGCAAACATAGTGGAGTTAGCAAATCAATAGAATGTGTCTGTTTTCAATTTATGTGTGTGTGTGTGTTAGCTTTAAAATCTAGGTGTTACATGTACATATCTTTTAATTATTCCAGCTTATCTAATGGTTCATTAGTTCCACCAGTCATTTGTATGATATTTTCAGTCGATTGTACTAAAATAAACAAATTGAGTAACATATATGTCCAAGAACAATGAAGTTTCCAATTGAGATTCTAATGATTTCGATTGACTTGATGGATTACTATGGTTTTAGAGTTTTAGGTACAAGACATATATTACAAATATTTAATGAGCAATGGATCCATGTAAGCAACTGCATATAGTATTGAAATTGTTCTAACCATATTTAAATAAGAAATCTAATAATTTCTATAGTCCAACTTATAGTGCTCAGATTGTTCTCCAATTTGATGGAGATTTGAAACATAAAACCGAAAATTCGGTTCAATTCGACAACAAATCTCAGAAACCGAACTGAACCGAACCATAACTAATTTCGGTTCAATTCGGTAGAAATTTTTCAACTTCAGCCTATTCAAGATAATTTGTTGGAATGTTTGTTTTGGTCATTACGGCGACAAAATCAAATTCCATTTTGGTAACCTTAATTTATTGAGATATTCAGCTTCAGTCAAACTTCCAGCAAAACTTAGTCATTGCTCGATATTCAGTTTCAGCAGAAGTTACAAAAATATTTGTTAGTCTATCAGCAAAGAGCCTCTACACAACACTTTGTTGGTCTGTTTTGGTGATTAGGTAAATCTTGTCTTCGGTGAGAATGGTGATGTTCTAGGCAGTTGGATACGTCTATACAGGTAATTGTTATTGGTTCAAGTTCATATTGTGTTGATTGCTTCGTCGATTCATTCTTTTTCTTCAGTTTAGATGAGATAAAGAGTTGCATGGAGAAGGTTCAAGATGTAAAGTTTGCAGAAGAAGTTTGTTATAATGGGACATTGATCATTAAGGCCTTAAGGTCAGGTCTTAGATATAGGAGCTTGCAACTGGTTGATCAACCTAAGCGAAGTTTAAGTTATGTGTCAGACTCCATCTTCGTTTCACATCATTCGAAAAATTTCGACTTCCATGGTCTCAAAGGAACCGATGTGATGATTTACTCTGGTTTCTCATGCCTCCAAACCGCAAAGTGACCGAGAGTGATTGTATATCAACAATCAGGTACAAATTCATATAAGACTCTCGTTCTACATTTATGATATGATGTTGTTTGTTTGTTTGGGTCTTACAGTCAATGATATTTTCTTTACAGCAGTGAGAATAATGACGAGAGCTTGGCTGCTCAATGAAGAAAGCTTAGAAGAGGTAGAGAAACTAGCTTTTGTTTGCTCATGTGCTGCTGAATCTGCGGATGCTGGTGGCTCAACCTTAATAACCATTACTCGAATGGGGATAGTTCTGCAGCTCCTAAAGCTAATGTCGAATTCTATTGAGTCCTCTTCTCTAAAGGTTTAATTTACCTTTTTCTTTTTATTCTGCTCTTTTAATTTATTGCGCATATGAATCACAGTTAAAACGGTAAAGTTATTATTTGACATTGTAATTTTCTTAGGTTCCAATCTTTGTAATATCTTCTGTGGCAGAAGAGCTATTGGCATACGCAAACACCATACCAGAGTGGCTCTGCGATCAACGACAGGAGAAGGTATATACATATCTGTCTTGTTAATCACTGTTAATTTTTTATTTGAAAGATGAAATCAAATAATATATTTTATATTATGATTTGTTTTGATTATGATTGATGTCGCAGTTAATTTTAGGAGAACCATCATTTGGTCATCTTCAATTCATTAAAGACAAAAGATCCATTTGTTTCCTGCCATTCACTCACCTAACCTAATGTAAGAACTTGTTGTTTCCTAGCTAGTAGTGTATTCATATTTTTGTCTATATGATTACTATTCTGATAGGTAGTCATTGCCTAGTTCAGATACAAAGTAAGTATAACTTATTATTTATCTTAATGCAAACAGAAAAAGTTGGCAAGAACCATGCATAGTGTTGCTCCTCACTGGAGTTTGCGGCTTGATCCTTCTGTCCAACTTCTTCAGCGTTGGCGTGGAGATCCAAGATCATTACTTGTTCTTGAGGTTTTTGAATCTATTTCTCTCTTCTCCATAAGATGATCCACTGTGAATCTCTAGTCAAGATATCTGATGAGTAATGTTTGTTGCAGGATGGGATAAGTTCAGATTTAGGACTTCTCCCCTTCAGACCAATCTCTATGAAGATTCTCCAGTGTTCATTTCTTTCCGGAATCAGGTAACATTTTTTCCTGTCTGTATAACTGTTAACTTTCTTGTCAAGTCAACATTGCTCAATTACTATAAGTTCTTTTGCAGGTTGCAGAACCTCCCAACACTTCATTCCTTTTTGTAGCCAAAGATTGTTTTGGTAAGGACTCTATTCCTCCGCTTTGTTGATGATTCTTTCCAACTTGCTTCTGTATGTATTCATCACATTTTGTAAACAGGTCCCTGATGTTGTCAAATAGAGGATCAATCTTTGTACTGCGAAGACAAAATCTATCCTGAGTTACTCTGAGAACAGGACGCGAAGTGTGGCAAGAATTGTAGAAAATGCAGACGTAGAGATAACGGCAGAGTTAGCCACCAAATTGGGCTGGAAGAAACTCAGACGAGTGAGAACTTTGGTATTGCGAGGTTGAAAGGTGACCTTGTGATGGAAAACGGGAAACAGAGGTTGGTTTACGGGTTGGATCAGGAAGAAAGTTCAGGAAAGGCTCGGTCACTTAGGCATTGGGGCACTGTGGCTCCGGAAACACTTTTGGATGCGTTAATGAAGATGAGTATAACTGGATCTATAGAACACAGCAGAGGTGAGAATGGAGCAGAAGACAAGAGTATAATCTATATAACAAATCTTAGCGGTGGAATGATAAAGACCTCAGAGATGGGTACTACTATTATAACAGACGATGAGAATGTAGCCTCTAATATTTTCCAGGTGATTGATGGATTTCTTGACGGCTTATAGAGCAAGTGTAGCTTTGATTCACCAGATCTTCAGAGCACAAAATTTGCAGCATAATCTTGGTTAGTGATTTCCCTAGTAAGTTCAAGCACTTAATGATTGAAGCACGTAAGGAAAGATCAGGTTATGGTTTTGGATTGATCCTGGTATCAAAGATGAGCTTTAATATGTATAGGTTTAGGTTCCATTGATGACACACAAGAGCACTCATATGTTCACAGTTGCAAGTATAGTCACTGAAGTAGACGGCCTTTTTATGTAAGTAACATCTTATTTAAATTGATTGATGGTAGGCTTTGTTTAGTCTGAAAACTACAACTCTCAAACTATGTTATCTTTCTTGCTTTTCCTGTTATGTAAAGTAAATCCATTGAGAATTTGCTTTGATAGAGAACTCAAGTAAAATTTCACTTAAGAACCAACGAGAAAGATACAAAGATCAAGGAACTTAGCACAGAGCTGAGAAGAGAGAGAGAAAGCGTTGTGCTGCGTTGCAAGAACAGCTTGATATGGTCCTACAGGTTATGGAAGAACATACTAATCATCTCTCCATTAACATCAACAATGTTTACCAAAATGAAAGAGAAATAAAACAACACACAAATTTTAAAAGACTGGAAATCAAATAAGAAAAATAGAAATCACAAAATAAGCTGGAGCAAGATACAGAGGTTCATTGTGATCAAGAGACTGGACAAGAATATGAGAAACCAGTTTACTGTGATCAGAAGTAGAGGAGACAAGGATTATGAAGAGGGGATGACTACTTGGTTTGATGCTAGGCAATCATAGAAACAATTTTTGATCTTGTTAAGAATAGTTTCTTTATTCCTTTTGCAAAACATTCAACTTAGGATGCACAAGTTGTAACAAGGTCTTTTTTCTTTGAATTAAATTTAATATTCAATTCAAAAAAAAAGAAATCACAAAATATCATCAAGTGCCATTGAAGAGGTTTTCCAATAGCAAAACATCATACAAAATGTAACCAAAGATAACCAAACACACCAGAAGTTTTATCTCTTTTTTCCCCTGATGATTCAGGCATGTATACAGATATACAAATTCATGGATGTTAATCTTCTTTGTGTTTCTTTCTTGGGTTTGTCTGTTACGCAGTTAAAAGAATCTTCTCCAACCCCCTGTTGCATTGTCACTCCATTATCTTTGATATACTTCAGACAAGATGTAAGTAGCATAATATGACACTTGTGTTTCTTTGAAGTTCAACGTAAGCGGTCATGAGGACACGCATAAAAACACATTTTCTTCATGCTTAAATTCACAAAGGCTTCATCCAAACCTTCTATCACTCTCAGCAAGCTCACAAGGTCGACACAAACATAAGCCGAGCATAATTCTGCGAAGTGCAGACACAAAAACAAAAGTTTAGTATGATATTGAGAGTTCCAATTGAACAAATTTTGAAAAAAGTAAAGAAGAAAGTTTGACTTACCATGATCCCCTTGGTCTCGGACATCTCCTACCATTTTATCTTCTTGTTCTGAACGGATAGGTCCAACTTTGTTCTTATCTTCCTATGAAAGTTGAACCCATTTCCTGTCAACTCTTGTAAATCCCTCTCTCCAGTTGGGAGACTGAAATCAAAGTTAAAAGAATTAAGGAAAGTGATCAAATGGGAATAGTTGACAATTAAAAGACTTACCCTTTTGGGAGATCTCTAACACAAAAGTTGGTTTTCGTAAATGGTATTATCCGGCTAAACTCAACTCCGGCTTCCTAAACACTTTTGAGACTAAAATATCCAACAACAACGACCAAGCACAAACTCCATGTATCAAAACAATGAAAGATTCAAATATAATTTAAGAGTTGCAAACATGAAAGCAAAACTAAACCATAGAGAGTGACAAACCTACAGGTATCAGCATCTCCAACATCTTCGTTTTTTTCTTGAGCTCAAAGTGTCGAGGCGGTTTTCATTCTCACAAGGCTTTAAGAACACTCTTCATCTTCACAATAAATTGACATCTTAAAACATGATTTGTAGGATGTTATAAGATGAAAGGTAAACCTTTCTTTCTTTGGGTTTGTATGTTACACAGTTTAAAAAATCTCCTCCAGCCCACTGTCACTCCATTATCTCTTATATAATGTGCAAACATAGTGGAGTTAGCGAATCAATACAATGTGTCTATTTTCAATTTATGTGAGTGTGTGTTAGCTTTAATTTCTAGGTGTTACACCATGCATATCTTTAATTATTCCAGCTTATCTAGTGGTAAAGTAGTTCCATCAGCCATTTGTAAGATTTTTTCAGTCGATTTCACTAAAATAAACAAATTGAGTAACATATATGTCCGAGAAGAATGAAGTTTCAAACTGAGATCTAATGATTTCGATTGACTTGGTGACCATGTCCACCCGACGAGTTTTGATGGATTACTAAGGTTTTAGAGTCTTTAGGCAATAAAAAGAATGAACCTTAACATGAAAATTAGACAAGACAATATTTCAAATATAACCAACAATGTATATATTCAAGGATCCACATACACAGTGGCACGCTCGGCACAACCATGCAATGCTTACACGAGACATATATTACAAATATGTAATGAGCAATGGATCCATGTAAGCAACTGCATATAGTATTGAAATTGTTCTAACCATATTTAAATAAGAAATCTAATAAATTCAATAATCCTTATAGTGTTCAGATTGTTCTCCAATTTGATGGTGATCTGAAACATAAAACCGAAAATCCGGTTCAATTCGGCAACAAATCTCAAAAACAAAACTGAACCGAACCATAGCTAATTTCGGTTCAATTCAGTATAAATTTTTCAATCCGAATTAACGAGCAACCGAAGTAAACCAAACCGATTAACAAGAGAAGAGTGTAATCCACATAACAAATCCTAGCAGTGGAATGATAGAGACCTCAGAGAAGGGTACTGCCATTGTAATAGATGATGAGACTGTGGCCTCTAAGATCGTCCAAGGCGATTGATGGAATTCTTGATGGAATTTAGAGCAAGTGTAGCTTTGATTCACATGATCCTCAGAGCTCAAAATTTGCAGCATAATCCCTGGTAAGTGATTTCCCTAGGTAAGTTCATGCCCTTTATGATTGTTAGGTCTGAAAACTACATAGGTCTAATGTAAAGTAAATCCATTGAGATATATGCTTTGATACAGAAATGAAGTAAATTTTTACTTAAGAACTCATAGTTCCAACGATTCATACAAACATAACATAACTAATTTAAGGCAACACAATGCATCATCAGTCTTGGAAAGATTATATGATCTTCCTTTATACTTGAAACCTAAACCACAGTACTCTCTTCTCTACTCAACCTCATTTCCTTGCATACTTTATCTAGAACAGACAGAAAGTCTCTCACGATCACGAATACTCTCAATAGCTGAGCTTCTTCCTTTGTTGAGTCTCCATGGAAAGTCTTTGTGATCTCTTTCACTGCAGAGAGAGTGGAAGCATCTTCTGTTTCAATCTTTTTAGTCTCCTCTACAGCGGTTTCTTGGAACTTGGTCATTGACTCCTTGAATTTCGATCCATTCTCCTCACTCAGCAGCAGAACCTCCTTAACTCTCTGGACTCCTTGATAAAGCTTTGAAACCTCACTTCTTAGAATACCATAGTCCATCTCTGCAGTTTTCTTGACATCTACAAGTGCTAAACCGAGATCTCTGACAACTTGCAACACTTTGGTACCTTCTGATTCTATGATGTTCTGTACAACAGAATGCAAGAGAGTGGTTCCACCAACTAACAAAGCCTCAAGTTTGAAGTCTTGAGCATTCACGCTCTTCGTTCCTGTCTCTAAAACAACTTCAATAAGCTTCAATAGCATTCTGCTGTTCCTTAGCTCCTCACAAGCAGCCTGCAAAAGAATCAGATAGCTTTATGAGACATAACCTTACAGCAACACACACATTCATATGTCTCTCTCATATACCTGGATAACGTCAAATGATTGTTTCAAGTGTTCAATCTTGGATTCAAATGTAGAAACAAAGAGCAATGCATCAATCCTTTTGAACACGAAAGGCACATTAAGCAAGTCCTTGAGAAACCTCTCTGAAGGAGCAAGCTTGATCACTGAGTCATCATCATCATCACTATAGCTCTTCAACTTCCTCTCTTCTTCTTCACTCGGTGCCACTCTCGATAAGCTCTCAAGAAGCTCAACTCCAAGCGTTTCATAGTGACCTGATTCAGAAGAAGAAACACCAACTCAGATTCATCAACTCAATACAAACAAGTAAGCTTTGTAACTGATGATATTACCATCTCGAAGGGACTGACAAACATCACATGCGGTGAGATCAAGTGTTGATAGCAGAAACGCAATACTCTGAGACTTCCTCGGATCCAAAACTCTGCTTTCTTGATTAAGCATCGGGAGATCACAGCTGAGACTCCTCTGCTTCGGATTAGCATTCAAAGAGCTGAACTTGAGACTGTCCCATGTGTTTTTCCGTGGTCGGACTCTGTCCCAAGGCAGAGGATTCACCTTTGGCTTTAACCGCTCTGTTGCTGCTGCATCCCAAGACAGCTTCTTTCCAGGCTTCTGAACCATAAAAGACTGCGACGGCGGGACAAGAGGAGGTGGCGCCGGCATTTCAGGCGGTGGCCGTTCTGGAGGAGGAGGAGCAGCAGCTGATACACTCTGTTTTGTATCATCAACAAGCTCTGTTTTTTCCCAAGAAGGCTTCAACTCTCTAGAAGATTCAGAGACGTCGATACAGAAATCTCTAGCGGGAGGAGGAGAAGCAGAGGAGAGGAACAGAGACTTGACGTTTCGGCTGAAGTCGTTCCACCTCGGCGGAGAGGAGGTTTCGAGAACCTTGCGGAAGAAGAAACGATCAGGAGTGGTGGAGACCGAAGAGTACATGGAGGAACGAGCGTACGCGTCGTCGGGAGTTGGAATCGCACCTCCTCTGTCTCTCTCAGGTGAAGTGGAAGCAGAGGAGATTCGTGGGAAGCCGTGACTCTGGTTCCAGAGAGTGAACATTCTCAGAGACGGCACCACGTGGTGTCTCTTGTTGTTGCTCCTTGCTATGTTAACGGACGGTGACGTGGCAGGAGAATCCGAGGTTGAGGAGAGAGAGGGAGAGTAGTTTCTCTGTTCTCTTGATTTTTTACCAGCTATAGACGCGAGAGGGGAGTAGAAGTCGTCGTCATCTTCTTCTTCTTCTTCTTCTTCCTCTTCTTCGGAGCTTTGTTGCTGGAAGTTATGACTCTTATGAGACGAAGACAATGGCGGGAGAGGAGAGATCTCTGGAGACTCCGGTTTGACGAAACCGGAAGTGGAGGCGAGGTTTCCGAGGTAAAGAACATCGGAGGTTGTTGAAGCAGAGACGGTGAGTTTGTTTTCGGTGGTGTTTCTTGGAAGGGGACATGGAGCTTGTTGTTCGGATGTGTTTATTATGTCTGAAGAAGCTGCGGTCTTTGGATCGTCTTTGAAATTACGGTTCTGCCCTCGCCTCTTTCCGTAGAGAAACAAGGCTGCTCCGATGGCTGTCGCGACGGCGAGGACGGCGGAGATAACCGAGATGAGGAGAGTTCTTGAAGCGGTGTGAGGTTTTGAGGAGCGAGGGAGGACGAGCGCAGAGATGTTCGCCGGGAAAGTGGCGTACGTGGGGGAGGACGGCGGGAGAGGCGTTGGTGGAGGCATCGGGAGAGGAGGAAGAGGAGGAGGAGGAGGAGGTGGAGGGGAGGATGATAAGCCGTCAGCTGGGAAGAAAGGCATGCCGCTGGGAGTTGATGTGGAAGGATCGGTTACGGGAGGAGCTTGCGAGAGGTGTCGGCGGCTGAAACTGGCCGGGGAGGCGCAGGGTAAGTGAGTGGCTGCGCATGATAGCAGGAAGAAGATGATGAGAGCTTTCATATTTGTGGGGTTTTCTTGGAGAGAGTTTTGTGTGTGTGTTCTGCAATGCGCACTATCTGATGTTTTGAGGATGATGAGTTACTGACACTATGCTATAGTGTACTCTTTCTTCAACTACTGTTTGGAATTTTAATTAAAGAATAAAAGAGAGAATTTAATATAACTATAGGGAGGGAAGAACGTATATGAAATGCAATAATTACATGAAACAGTTCTCTGGGTCCTCTCTTTCAAAAGAATCTTTTTGACTTTTATTGTCCTCTTTACTCCTATGCCTACTATTTTTTAAAAATTAAACACTATCTTCTCTTTCTATGCAATATCATTATTAAAGGTGTCATAACACCTTTATCTACCAGGAAAACAACTAAGATCACATTTAAATTTACTTTTAGTAGATAAATATTGTGAAATATTACTATGCAATCGAATTTAAAATGTAATACTCCCTCTATATCATTTTAAGTGGAGTTTAAGTATTTTAATTTTGTCCCAAAATAAGTGATGTTCTCACATTTCTAGATAAAATTTAATGTCATTTGAAAATTTTGACCAATTATAAAATGTTACATCTTTTTCTTATTGGTTGTATTAGTTTTATTTAATTTAACCAAAACAAATTACATAAAAGTTTGTATTTTTTTTAATATTTATGCAAAAATCTAAAACACCACTTAAAATGATATAGAAGGAGTAGTAGTATACAACATATCAGAAAAGAAAAAGTAAAGTCAAATAGAACAAGGAATGCAGCATGCTTTGTCTTATCTATTTTTCGGTGGGCTTTTGTAAAAATAATCACTTACAGTTTTCACATAGCTTGTCATCATGGGAATTAATTAGTTTATTGATTTGAAATGCTTTGGTCACGTAAGTTTCTGCATATTTTTAAACTAATAAGTGCATGAATGAATGATAACATTTAATCACATGAGGAGGAGGGCTAAGACGAATGATGATGAGAAGAGAGGAGAGTGAAGAGAGATTATGCAACAACAGGACAAGAGAAGGGAAGACTTGGGTTGGCCATATTAGGATTGTTACAACACGCCATGTGGTTATTTACCTACCTATCTCCATTGTTTGTTTTAACTGCCATTTTTAATGCCCAAAGAAAAATAGAGGATCAAGAACATATGTGAACATAAACTCGAGGATGAAGACTTACATGCGCTACATTGGTGGAGGAATTAATATGCAAAAGTCCAACTACTTCACAACATCCAAGGAGACAGATAGACAATTGTTATCTTTTACCTTTTGGTGAGTGGTTTCAAAACGTGAAGATGCAAATTAGACAATAGATCCCAAGTATGAATGCAAACTAGGGAGCTCATGAGCATAAGCACATGCAAGAACCATATCACCAGCAATTACCAGAGAGTCAGAGACAATTTGAGCAATAACGTCCTTCTTGCCTATCATTTGACAAAAAAAAAGAGGAATGAGATAATCAAACTGGATCTGAAATAGGAAAGAAAAAAAAAGAAACACCAAATGAGCAATGAGATATTGAAATAGTATTCTGAATTTATTACTTATTGGGCCACTTTCTCACTTTTCTCTATCACATTAAACTACTTTCTACTTGTGACATATTTCTTTTAGTCTTAAAGACTATAATGTCCTCTCTTTAGAGAACAATCAATTTGTGAGTTGGTTCATATATCCATCCGGTTTAATACTAAACGTCCAATTTCGAAATTGAATTGGCCCACAATTCTGGATCTGGTTATTTTAACATATCCACAGCATTTTGAATTCACACTCAAACCCTAGCCCCCTTTTCACATCCTCTCTAGAACATTTTGTCTCTCCATCATCTCAATCTGTTATTCTCGATCTAGATCTCTCTGCTGCTTCTTCTGTTCAGTCATGAAAGGTGATGTTTTTCATCTCCTCTATTTCTTATTATACTTCGACAAAACATTAGAATCTCTAATTGGGATTATTTCTAACTGGGATTATCTCTAACATTAGAACCTCTCTGCGGCTTCTTCTGTTCAGTCATGGAAGGTGATTCTTCTATTCTGTTCCCACTTTTCTCAGAGCACGACTTTGATTTACATTTTTCGTTACTTAATTTTGATTTTTACAAACTAGGGTTTGTTCTTGGGTTACAGATCTGCTAACTGAGATTATTTCTTGTTTTTCAAAAGTGTTTATTTTCATCTTATACATCTCCTCTTTTTTTTAATTACAAATTCGTTTTGTTTTTTTTAGAGAGTGGATGAGCTTGGGATCTGACGTTGGTGAGTTTTGGGATCCACCGTGGATGAACTCAGGGGTAGCTATGGTGGTGGTTCAGAGAGTGGATGAGCTTGAGATTCGGTATTGGTGAGCTGGGATCTGTTGTTGGTGAGCTCGGGGTAGCTGCAATGGAGTTCCAGAAAGTGGATGAGCCCAAGATCAGTTGTGGTTGAGTTCAGAGTCTGACGTGGGGGAGTTCAGGATGGACTCCATTGTAGCCAAGTAAGCCCATATCCTCCTGTTCAAATCGACATAAGACAAACCAGAAAATTTTCGACGGCGTGTGGATTGAGGAGCAGCCTCATGTACAACTCAACGCTTGCACCTCGAGGTCTTCTTCTTGGGTTAACTCAGAAGTTCTAGTGATGATTATCTCAAGCTTTATTTCTCTCTCTCTCTCTATTTATCGGAGAAAGACGATAGATCTGACTACTCTTATTTTGTGGATGTGGATGCAAGTTTGTAGAAAAATGTTCATATACAAAACCTTGTCCACAATTTTTATTTTTCTTTTCATGTATTTTCTATCTTTTATGTCAATGTCCACAATCTTCGTTTTATTGTCTGATAAATTAATTTTTTGGTTCGTTTAGCTTTGTTTACCATAAACTTTGTTTTTTTTTCATGAACTTGTACCTGGATGTTATTGGTTAGAAGTTATCAACTTGTTCATCTTTGAAATTGTGGATACATTGATGTCCATATCCACAGTTTTTCAATATGTTAAAGTTTTTTAATCTATGCTTATTGTTTAAGTAACTGCTCTATCCACTACATCAAGCTTTGATTACCAATCCACAAATTTAAGAGATATCTCATGTTTTTTATTTATGGTCTGGTTGTCGTTCACATCCAATATAACCACCAAAATCATTGTTGTCCACATCCACAATATAACCAAAATCTATGTTAAAAAAATAAAATAATATTTTCAAATAATTTCGAAACGAAACAGAAAGTTCACATGCTATGAAAGCCGTAAACCAATTTCTCTATCAAAACCGGTACTTTCCCAACTACACAACCAATTATATTTTCGTCATGTCAGAAAGGGCTTTAACGACAATTCACTTTTCCATAGAGAAGGAAAAGTACGTTACAGGTCGAAAGTGGCCATGAACGTTATCAAAAGTCAAAAAGTGGCCCAATATGTAACCAACTCTAGTATTTTTGTTCAAAAAAAAATACTATTTCAATATACCAACCACTACTATCTCTCACAAAGTTTTCAAAATATTACTACTGCTGCTGTCTGCTGATTAAAGAAATTTTACTAAGGTTAAAAAAAAAACTTAAACCATAGTGATCTCCTGTCCTGTAAATCAACGGCTACGATACGTTTGGGGTGAAATGCTTCAGTGCGATGCTAAACCTACAGTACGGTGACGCAGGTTCACATGATCTCATCAAATTTGATCAAAATAGAGGGATGCAAAACAAAATTTTAAAACAGAAAAAGGGCAAAAGAAAGTTCTATCAGTTTAATCAATAAAGTTTGGATTTTTGTGTGGTGTTTGCATATGCTTTTGAGTTTCCGCGACGTCTCTGTTTTTGCTCCATCCAAATTCAATCCAGATCTTCTTTCGAGTCTCAAAGTCTCGCCCTTTACGAGTCTCTTCTCCAGAAGTTTTATGGGTTTCTCATTGAGATTCGTTGGATCAATGTGTTACTTTCGTTGATCTTGTTTGGTGTTGTCTGGTTCAAACTCTGAAGTGAAGGTAGTCTGGATTTGCTTCATTTGGATCAAAACAGAGGTTTATCTGACTTGATTCTTCGTTTAGGATTCTTCAGTTTAATGTTCTGTATTAAAAGGTCGAGACTTTGTTGTCTATTCTTACAGGAAACTGAAGTGAAGATATGGAGAATGTGTCCGAGTCTGATGATGTTAAAACCTCAATTACCTACCTCCCTGATGATTGTCTCTCCTTTATCTACCAACGACTTGATAATCTTGAAGACCACGATTCATTCGGTCTAACTTGTCATCGCTTTCTCAACATCCAAAACACCAACCGACGCTCTCTCCAGTTCCAGTGTTCGTTATCTCTTCTCAACCACCCTCCGAGTCCTTTCTCTCAGACAAACCCTCATGTGAACTCGGATCATCTCCACAGGCTTCTCACTCGTTTCCAGTGGTTGGAGCATCTCTCACTCTCTGGCTGCACTTTGCTGAACGATTCTAGCCTAACCTCTCTCAGGTTCCCCGGTGCAAGACTGCTCAGTCTCCACTTAGATTGTTGCTACGGAGTTTCTGATGATGGAATCTCCACGGTTGCTAGCTTTTGTCCTAATCTAAGAGAGGTCAGTCTCTACCGTTGCAGTATCAGTGACATTGGGTTAGAAACACTGGCAAGAGCTGCTTCCTTGCGTTTGAGATGCGTGAACCTCTCGCACTGCCCTCTTGTGTCTGATCATGGAGTGAGAGCGTTGACACAAGCGTGCTTGCAGATCGAGTCTGTGAAGATCTCGAACTGCAAGAGCATAACCGGTGTTGGCTTCAGCGGCTCTTCTCCAACTCTAGGCTATGTGGACGCTGAACGTTGTCAGGTTGAGCCGAAAGGGATAGCAGGGATCGTCAGCGGAGGTGGGATTGAGTTTCTGAACGTTTCAGGTGCGGTTTGCTACATCGGCAAAGACGATTTGGTTCCCATCGGGTCTGGGATTGCGTCGAAGCTTAGAGTCTTGAACATGAGGATGTGCAGAACGGTTGGTGATGAGTCTATAAAAGCTATAGCGAAAGGTTGTCCGTTGCTGCAAGAGTGGAACTTGGCTTTGTGTCATGAAGTGAAGGTTGAGGGATGGGAAGCTGTAGGGAAGTGGTGCCGTAAGTTGGAGAAACTACATGTGAACCGTTGTAGGAACTTGTGTGATCAAGGGTTGCTTGGGATCAGAAGCGGTTGCAAGAGTCTCCGGATACTGTATATGTTCGGTAATGCGAGGCTGACACCTACAGCAGTTGAGATGTTTAGATTGCACAGAGGAGATGTCGCGCTCAGGAGAGAAGAAGTTATGGTTATAGGACCAGATTGGAGACTGTATACACGAGGATGAAGTATCAATATGTACCCCCAACTACATTTGGTTCTGTCAAGTTTAGACTTTAGACCACTGTGTTACAGGATAGGCTTCAATGTTGTAATAATGAAACAAAAATGTTTTACTGTTGTTTTAAATCTAGTAAAAAAGAAGAAGAGGATCGAATAATATCTCTATATTATTACCACCAGATATGTCGTTAAGACAATTACAACTTCACTTTACATTTTATTGAGTTGAACATCTATATCTGCAACTTGTTTATCACACTCACACAACAAGCAAGCTGAGAAGAGAGAGATGAAAGATAAAGAAACAAAAGGAAGAGACGCGAATTGTAAAGAAGCATCTAGTTTAGCACAACCCTATCTGCGTTGGAGGTTCCTGCGTGACTTGTGTTTCCATTTGTGACCAACTGATTCTCAAGGTCTGTGTATCGTAGCAATGTTGAAGGATTTGGGTTTAATGAAAGAAGCAACTTAGTTAGTTACCCCATACATTGTCCCAACCACCACCGCCACCACCACCTGGTGCAGCTGCGGCTTTAGGACCCTCGATGTAGTTCGGGTTGTTTCCATGTGGCTGGTGGGGTAAGGGTTGTCCATTAGGCCCTTGTGGCTGCTGCATCTTTCGAGGCTTTGTTCTCACTCCAAGCATACGCAACACAAATCGTGCTAATTCTCCGTATAACATACCACCACGATCAAATAGCTGAGAGGATCAAATGGTTTAAATGGTTAACGCTTGGTCAATAAAGCCATTAGAGGAACAAAGTAAAAGACAAGCTGGGTAGAACCTGAAGAAGGGCAGACATGAACATATGAAAGGCCTGGGTGTTCTGGTCAATCAGCATCGCTACACGGCCAAAGAAATTCACAGCACCTTGCATCTGACATCAACCAAAACATCAACACTTTTATGTTATAAATAAGCTTATCAACTTCTTTAGTTTCATAAACATGAAGGGATGAACTATATACCACACGGAGAAAGGATATCCAGAAGCCAGGTGGAGATGGAGGTTGATTATAAGGATCGTTTGGATCTTGGCCACCATAAGGACTCATTCCCATGCCCATCCCTGTCCCCATACCCATACCATAACCACCACCAAAACTGCCACCATACATACCTGAACTTCCATAGAGACCACCACCAGTACCACCATACATACCTCCTCTATTATACATGCTACTACCACCATACATTCCACCCCCATATGAAGAACCATACCCACCTAACCCTGAACCATACCCAGAGTTCATACCTAGGTTTGAACCATAACCTGCATTATCACATACAAACAAAATAAGTATTATTAGCGGTGTATTACTCAAAGAGACCAGTAAAACAACATGTAAGACATACCACCATAAGTGCTCTGCTGCTGCTCCCAAGGTCTAGTTGGAACAGGTCTACTCAGTCCATTCATAGTAGCAGCTGTATTGTTAGTCCTATTATTCACAGACGAAACTAGTTCACCAGGATTCGCAGTGCCAGAAGCCTCAACAGAAGCAGCAGTGCTGGTATTAGAAGGAGGCCTGAAAGGGTTTGGACCAGATGTGTTGTTGTTTCCTTCTTGTTCCCAAGGCTTAGGAGGACTTCCACCTACACATGTTGAATAACCACGCCAGATTATTAACATTCAGACAACAAAAGAAAAAGGACAGAACTCAAATCATTACAAAACAGCAAAACCTAATTAAAATTGAATACTATGATCGGATTAAGAAAAATCAAACTGATTTAGATCGATTGATTACCCGATCGGGGGAAGATTTTTAGAAAGGCAGAAGATATTTTTTTCGAATTAACTAACCTGACGACGCCATAACCGACAAGATTAGAGAGCTTGTTGGAAGTCTCCGACGCCTACCTTCAAGCGCGGAGAGAGAAGAAGAAGACAAAGGAGGAGGGACCTCGAGAAGAGAGAAAGAAAACAAACGGATTGAACTTTCTTCTTTTAGTTTATTATATGTAAGACCCCTGAAGTTCTGAATCTTTGCCAAAAGGGCCTCGTAATTACTAAAAGCGACGTAATCGAACATCTCAAAAATAGAAAAGAAAAGCCGAAAAAGGATAAATATTGCAAAATAAAAAAAGATTCCATAATTCGAGGGAAGAAAGCTCAGCTCTCTCTCTGTTCCTATCCCGGCGCAAGTCACTCCTCCGGCGAAAATCTCTTTTTAAGGAAAGGAAACGAATTTTTATCGGAACACATTGGTTATCGATGGCGGCGAGCGCGAATCCTTCGGGGAACAATCAGGAAGCCTCGTCTGCGGCGGCGGCGCAGAAGGTATCGTCTTCATCGGCTACTGCGGCGGCGACGAACGGCGGCGGTGGTGTGAATTCGGTGGAGAATGGTGGGACGGCGGTGGATAATTCGGGGACGATAAGCGCGTTGAGGCATAATCCAGGGATCTCTACGGATTGGACTCATGAGGAGCAATCCTTATTGGAAGATTTGCTCTCAAAGTAGTTGTCTTTCTTCTCTTTCGTGTTAGATGTGAAAGTTTGATACTTTTTAATCTGATTTAACGGTTTGAGAATTGGTTGTGACACAGGTACGCGTCGGAGGCTACGATTGTTAGGTATGCGAAGATTGCTATGAAAATGAAGGATAAGACTGTTAGAGATGTTGCTCTCCGTTGTAGATGGATGACTGTATGATTACTCTAACTTCTCCTTTGGCTTTATTCGTTAGTCAAGAGAGTTTAGTGATTGTTCTTCTTACCATTGTTGATGGGTTGCAGAAGAAGGAAAACGGAAAGCGTAGGAAAGAAGACCATTCCTCAAGGAAGAACAAAGATAAGAAAGTATGTGGATTTCGATTCCTATGATGTACAGACCATAGATTAGCTTTGGATTGTCTTTTGATACATTTTAGAAGTCTACATCAGCTAATCAATCTTTGTCTTGCAGGAAAAAACTACGGATACTTCAGCAAAGTCCTCATCTCATTTGAATGTGCATCCGAATGGTCCTTCTTATGCTCCTCCTATGATGCCTTTAGATACTGATGATGGCATTTCATATAAAGGTTTGGGGTTTGTCCAAGAATCTATATTTTTTTTTCTTCTTTTTCTTTTGAGGGTAAATCTGAAAAAACATAAATTGAATTGTCTCCTTTGCAGCTATTGGTGGTGTGAGTGGGGATCTTCTTGAACAAAATGCTCAGATGTTCAACCAAGTTTCATCAAATTTCTCAGCTTTCCAGGTGAATGCAACTTCCATTTTCAGTTTCTAGAGTTCTGTATACTTCGCTGTTGTTTCTTTGACTTGTATTGTTGGCTTTTGAGCAATCTTTAGGTGATATGATCGGTATATATACTTGGGAATATATCCGTTTTAAGTTGGCACTTGTTAATTCAAATGGTGTAATTCTCGGAGATTCTTTCCTCCTTTTTGCAGATACATGATAACGTCAATATCTTGTGCAAAGCTCGAGACAATATCCTCGCAATATTGAACGAGTAATAATACATCTTCACATATAAAGATCTTTTCTCTGTCGTTTGCTCTCTTTGGAGCTATTGTAATATATTGGCTCCAAAATATTTGCTTTCTTTAATGATTGAACAATGGTGTTGCAGCTTGAATGACATGCCAGAAGTTATGAAGCAGATGCCAGCTCTTCCTGTGAAGTTGAACGAAGAGCTGGCGAATTCAATCCTCCCTCGTCCTCTCCCTCCCCATCAAAGGAAGTCTTGATAGAGCCCATCTATGGTTGGTTCTGACCAAAGACTCTCTCTAGTCCGGGGATCAATGAAGAAAAGAATAAAATCACGGGATGTAAAGAGTTCCACTCGTAATGGATATGATAGGATGCAGGTTTATGTAGAGTTACAAGTTCTCTTTTGCAGTTTCAGTCGGTCCAAATGGTTTGTTGATACATGAGTAGTAGAGTTGTATTGTCGTTTAGGATGTGAATAGATTGTAAAGTTTCAAGCTTCAAGGTTTGAGATTGCAATTGTCATATACAAATCCCTACTCTAGAAGGAAACGAATGTACTCTATTATTTGATCTTTGTAATAATTAAAAAAGCCGGATGATTTTTGTAACACAAATGCAAAGTATTGCTTAAAAAAAAGAGAGGTTTGATACAAAAGGCAAGTCTTTTTGAAGCTAGGTTTGAAGACTTTCTAAGTATCTTTGAAATTTCAAATCAAGATCGCTTATAGAGCAATCCAAGTTATTGATTGAGTTGGGCTTGGAAGCTTCCATGAGTCTTTTAACTCTCAGCCTACAACAAGAAGACGCGTCGTCAGCCAGAAGTTGATAGCAAAAGAAAACGATACATGTGAATATGACTATTGTGATATGTTCTCTTATTATATAACTTCCTATTGTCCTATAACATAGTGGGATAGCTACATGATGGAATAAAGCTGCTACTAATGTAAACACTAATAACAAACAGAAGCTGTGAAGAATACAACTCTCAACCAAACGCTAGAGAATCTACAGTCAAACAATGCACCAATACGCCCTTCACTAAACTGATCTCCAGTGTTACAACAGTGCCTTGGCTTATCAGACACTCAGATGGACAAGATGTTTCTCTTTAGATGAGACATGAGACACGTTTAAAATTGTGTTTCAAAACTAGAAAACTCAAATAAATGGAAAGTGAAACCGTTCTTCTAACATCACAGAAAGTATGTAACTTTGGAGAGACTAAATGAACAATGAAGCAACCCACGTACCCTAATAGCTTTCAGTGAAACTCAAACACACACGAACAGCTCTATTGATTCACCAGATTACGAGATAATTTCACTAATGATCAATCATAGTTACCTACCTGAGCTGGACTCGGGTTCTCGTGACCAGAAGACTCCAGACCTGTAACCCTACTCTCTAGAGCGGCGAATTTCTCTTTCATCTGCAGAATCGAAATCGTTAGGTGTAAGAAAATCGAGAAATGATGATGATCTTCGAAATTGCAAAGAAGAAAAAATTACATCAGAGGAAATAGCAAAACGTTCGGCGTAGAGATCCCGCCACACGAGATGAGCCACCGAAGCTCCGGTGACGGAGAATCCGAGTGTAAACCAGAGAAGCCGAGTTCTCAACATCTTCTTTCTTTCTCCCTCAATTGTCAAATGTCTCCCGTATTTCCCCCGGCTGCATAAACCGGCGACTGATACCCAGTCGTCAGCTATTGGGCTTTCTTTTTTTAACTACAATTGGGCCGTTCTTTCAGCCCATTCAGAGTCTGGAATTGTGTAAATGGATGGATAGGTAGACCATATCTTGATTGTTGAACTTTATATAACTTGGGTCTTTTGTGTTTATCATGCTGTGTAGTTTAATTAATCTAATCGCTAATATCTTCTTTTATGATGCTAAACAATGGAATCATGAATTTATTTAGATTTTATTAAATGAAAAAAATAACAAATACTAGAGTAAAAATGACAAGAAGAAGACCTCGTTCAAGTAATTAGTCAAATAGATGTTCAATACATCACACTGTCCTATCCAAGACAAATAATGTAGCAAGAGGATGAAAAGAAGATATTTAAACAAGAATTCACTTGTTCTTAAACTTTCTGACTTCTAATCCAATAGCCGCCAAAACCAAGACAGCAACCACAAAACCATAACCGCCATTCCATGCAGAGCCAGCTTTAGCCAAATGAATACCATAGAAGATGTTGGAGATAGCAAGTATTATCATAACTCTTCCTACGTTGTGATGATACCAGTTCCAGTATTTTCTGTATTTCGAGTCTTTGTCCGGTCGAGCCAGCAACGCTAGGACCTGTATGTAATAAACAGATATCCATTTGATCATAGGTTCTTTCTTGGTATATTGAAATTTTAGTGTGAAAAGAAGATGAACCTGGAGAATGCCCATGACAAAGATTGTTATCCCAAGGCCTTTGTGCTTGGAGACATTGTTGGCACCGGTCCGGTTTTCTAGAACCAAACCGCAAATGATACCAGTTAAGCCGAAGAGAAAACCAGTGGTTTGGAGAGCTATATGGGCATAGAACCAAGTGGGTTTCCATTTCTTCATGTGTCGAGCCACTAAGGCGCCGATGATGATTAATATTCCCCAGCCGAACATGTTCATTAGCCCATGTGTCTTCCTTAGCTTAGAATGTGGTGAACCCTTAACCACACTTTGCGAACCTTTTGATTTATAAATTTAACGAAAAAGCATTAGTTTGTGAAACCAGAAAACTATAACATGCAAAACTATGGTGTTTACACAAATAACATTTGCTACAACATAAACTTTGTTTCTTAAATTATAATTTTCACTTTAAACTGGATGATGTTCAATGATTTAACAATGTTTTTGTTCAGATACAAAACAAATAAGTCTATGTAAAGATTCTTTTAATATTAAATGAAAAGATCATGGTAACGTGACTTTCACTGCATTCCACTATGAACTTTTTCAGATAAAAAACTTTTATATCCTTTTTTTGTCTTCGTTATGACATTATCCGACATAACGGACTTAAAAACTTAAATACTACTCCAAGCTACAACATCTAGAGAGACCCGTAATCTCATAATTATGTTAATAATCATATCACAGTGACAAATAATTAATATCGTTGTTTGTTGGCCGTAAGAATACGATAATAAGCCGGCTCTGAGTTTTAGTTAAAAAAAATTTACCGGTTTGGGGGTTAAAATATATTTTTGGAGGTTTATGTCTATGTAATTTTTTTTAAAAAATTTTAGAAGATCTATTGAAAATATTTCATAAGGCATTGCCTAGGACCTTTGTGTTTTAGAAATCAGTAAAATATCTTAATGAGCAGTAACAATATATTTTGGAAACTTTGTGAGATATGGTAGTGGTTGGACAGAGCCGGGTGTATTGAAAACAGAGTTGGTGGTATGTTGTGAAAATGACTCCAACATAATCTTGTACCAATTCTCAGTTGTTATGATAATGGTTTTTGATAAAATAAATGACAATGACCTGATTCATGCAACTAAGTGATTAACGAGTCAAATAATGGATTAATTCAATATTGACTTTAATTATTTAAACGAACTGTGTTTAAAAAAAGAATGATGGCGGCTTGCTTACCTGTAATATAATTGATAGTCGTGGTGGTCATGTCGCGGTGCTCCCTCAAAGTAAAACCCGGCGAACTCGGAAAGAACCCGGCAGGTCCCATGGCGTAAAGAAGGCTTGCCCGCGGCGTCCCTGCCGTCAGCTGAAAACTCATGTAGAGACGCGATGACACTGACTCGATCTTCAACGAGCCGTTGACGATCACGAGATCGCCTTGGTCAGACCTCACCTCACCCGGAGACTTCCCTCCGAGTAAGTACGGTTTGGCCTGTCCTTTGCCGTCGGTTGGTATCCACCCGACGACCGCGCTGGCTCCGATCATCTGACCGTTGGTGGAGAATCCGATTCCTATGTAGGCGTTGGAATCGGGAGCCGATAAGATGAAGCTCCATGTGTTATCCACCGTTTTAGCATACTGCAAGCCATTTTTCGAATGTTGAATCTTTCTTTTTTTAGTTTTGAATTTTTGTTTTTCAGAATCGAGAAGGATGGAGAATAAGGACTTACTCGGAGGATGTAATTCCGGGGAGTCCAAGCGTCGACGCATTGAAGGAGGGTAGAGTCAAAGGTAAGGTCGTTGAGAGGTAGAGTTGAACTGCATGATTCCGTAGCTTGCTGAGTGGAGAGAGGTAGAAGTTGAAGAGAGATTAAGCCGAAGAAGATGAAGGAGACAGAGGAGGAATAAAGCTTCATTGTCGTTGTTCTCTCTCTGTTTTTGGATCTGAGAGATGAAATAGAGAGAGAGAGGAAAGTAATGCAAGATCATGATGATGACGACTATGATCATTATATATATATGTTTAAGTTTATGAGATGGTGTGTTGGAAGGAGCAGTTGAGAATTCAACAAATTATAAAATAACTATGTCGTTAGAATTCGTTTTTTATTATTCATTGGTGGAACAACAAAGAAGAACTTCCTTGTTACATTTAAGACAAAAGTGTAAAAAACCTTGTGTCGTGGAATGGAAGCTAGTTTCGTCGGAAAATGATTGAAATGTTCACAGTTACCTTAAAGAACACGTTACAATCTTTTAAATTTGCTACGAACACTTTCACTTTCTATCTCGGATTAGTCTTTCAATTTTCAAATTGTTACTTATTGCGTTTATTGTATTTTTGAAGCATGTGGTTCAGACCAAAATAATTTTTAGTCACATCCACATGTAGTTAATTTTAGTTAGGGTTTTATAAGATTATAGATAGACCCTTTCTCAAAAAGAAAGGGTTTATAGCTGGATTCAATTGACCAAAAAACCTAAATCAAATAGAATTTGGATACTTCTAAACGTTCTACCTAAGTCCATTGAATTTAAAGACACTAAGGATCTCTCAGTATCAGATCTCGTAAGACAGAATAAAGAGAGATGCATATGCAAACCAATTATGCAAAATGTCAACGTCATTGTCAGTCAAACCTTCTGGCTTTGGTTTTTACACTTTCAGGACCAGAGGAAACAGGCTCGAGCCAGAAAGATATCATATTTATCCTACAAGAAAAGAAGAAGAACGTCACTGACACATGATCGCTTGAGCCATCTCAACAAACACCAACCAAACACCATATCACTAGTTGCTAGAACTTGAAGTTCTCGGAGTCAGCAATCCTCGGCGAACTTCAGCTCTGTAATCCGCTGGCGATATCTTTGGAGGCAATGTATTGTTTGCTGCAGCCAGGATCTGTAATTGTATCGTCCCCAAAAACATTAGAAAATGCTCTCGACCATGTATATATAGAAAAGATCAAAGTGTTGGTTCTACCTGGTGAGGCAATTTACCCCAAACACTCCCTCCATAGTACATGATTGGTCGTTCTGTAAAACAGATTAAAACAGGTAAAACTTGAAAACCAGCTCTGATTAAATCTCAGGAACGAAGAGATCAAGGTGGGAATGTAATAACTTTTTGATTCTACTTCTGGAAATTCAAGCAGCAGAAGTCTAAAAGACAGAAAGGAAACTGGGAAACCACTTTGAATGCACTTAAACTAACCAGATAAATCCACGGTCGGGTCGTTGTATTGATGCATTGCAGTTGCCCAGCCTGTTCAATTAACAGATCAAGAGTACATAAATAAGACAAGCACATCAATTGAGTTGCATAGGCAGTGACTTTAAGACACTTTCATCTCATAAAATTCAAAGATTTTAACCAAGGAGACTAATAAACTAGAACTGGCTCATTAGCTGTTTAGCAAAAAGCAACATTTGACAGAAAAAAAGATCAGACATTAACATGGAACGAAGCTGATACCAAACAAATGTTTAATTAGTCAGTTCAGATTCATACGTTCGTTTAAAAGCTGATAAGCTTCACTCGTAGCGCAGTCCTTCAGAGTAGCAATCTTTTGGGAAGCTTTCTCCATCTGATAACCAGAAGCCGGAGGCTGACTTCTCTCACCATCCTTGTTCTGCTGGCTACCTGCACGATCTGGCATATATCAAAAAACTTTAGCATATAACGAGCAAAACCTGATATAGCATCTTGTAATCCCTAAGCTTGAACGATGATTATCTCTTAAGAATCGCTAATACAGAGAGAGATCAAGATCTGATTCACTTTCCTAGAACGGTTCCTGAGGTTACAAAACTATCCACAATCGCATGGTTTACAGATTCGCTTGCAAATCAACTAGTGTATCTACAAAATCAGATTACTTCTCTTCCACATCTATCGGATCTACGCTGTAACTACGCAGAAACTAGATACTCTACAAATCAAGAACTCATTTGATTCGTTTCTAGCGAAGAAGATGGAGATAAAAGAGAGAGTGCTAATATACCTCCTGCCTTCTTGATAAGACCAGACGGATTTCTGCAAGGCGGAGAAGAAAGATCAGAAGGAAAGATCGGGAGACGAAGAGAGTTAAAGATCACTCAAATTAGCAAGAACGAGAGGAAGGGTAGATAGATAGAAGAAGCAAAGTAACCTTTGACCAGGGGGAGTGTATTTCGTCGTGTTGGAGCTCCGATCCGCCATTGACGGAGTTAGGGTTCGCGCAGTTTCGCCGGAGAGAGATCTCTCTACCGTGGAGTGAAGATCTGTCACAGTCAACTCTCGATTTAAGAATTATCAGTAACGCGCAGCGCGTGCTTATCAAGCGATCGCGCGCTTTTATTAGGTTCGCGTCTTCCGGTCTAAATTAATTAATTACCCGGTTAGCTAAACCAATGTAAATAAAAGAGAGATTTGTAATCTGTTTTCGAATCATCACTGGTTAGCTTTCGGTCAGCCCCGGTATACAAATACGCACTGTCGAGTATTCGGAATAATGGGCCAAGCTTTACGGCCCAACGGTGTTTTAAACTGTTATATAGCTGATAGATCCAAAACAGAAGTCGGATCCGTGCCCGCTTGCGAAGAAAGGTTTTTGAGGGTTTCGCAGCTTCTGCAGTTTCGTCGCCAGTCTCTTCTTCTTCACAGGATCTCAAAGATGAAGCTCGTCAGGTACTCTTTCTATTCACATTAGCTATAGATTCGATTCCTATTCTTGAGCGTTTTAGCTGATTTGCGTTGTTGTTTTGTTTCGATTTGGGTATATTACTGAATCGATTAGGTTTTTGATGAAGTTGAACAATGAAACTGTGTCGATCGAGCTGAAGAACGGCACTGTGGTCCATGGAACCATCACTGGTAACTTCTATTTTATCTCATTAGCATCGATCCGTTTACTCCATTGGCTTAATCGCATCCGTAGTAGCTTTAGCGAACATACAGATTAGGGTTTATTCATTGAAGTTGAGTTGGCTGATTTTGGGCAGGTGTTGATGTGAGCATGAACACTCACTTGAAGACGGTTAAAATGACCTTGAAGGGGAAGAATCCAGTGACGATGGATCACCTAAGCTTGAGGGGTAACAACATCCGCTACTACATTCTCCCTGATAGCTTGAACCTCGAGACTTTGCTTGTGGAAGACACTCCTCGAGTTAAACCTAAGAAGCCTGTTGCTGGTAATGATGCTTCCTTCAATTTTTGATGTAAATTGTATAGGGATAAAAGATTGTTTTTTATCAATCCGTTTATTCTTTCTTTCTTTGGTTATTAGGGAAACCTGTTGGACGAGGCCGTGGACGTGGTGGTCGTGGGCGTGGTGGGGCTGGTCGTGGCAGAGGTCGTTAAATGCAGCAGTGCTTACTGGAAAGAGTTGGAAGGCGAGTGAGTTGAATTTGTAGGAAGTTGGAACCCTTTTGGTGTCTAGGAGAATGTACTGAACTTATGTATTTAGCAACTCTTTTGCAAAGGAAAACATCTGGTTATGATTTGTGCGCTCGCAAAGAAGTTACTGTGTAATGCGACTTCATGGATAAGAAGATTTTAGCTTTTCAAATTCATATGAAGCATGTTCAGGTTTAGAATCTGCGTAGTTTGGAGTTCAATGGTTACTGATGCATATGACTATCAAAATGCATTAACGTGTTGAAACTTGAAATACTTGGTATAGAAAAACTGAAAAAGTGTTCTCTAAACGGAGGAGGCCAAGCCAGTATTATCTTGTGCTTCTAAACATTCATCAAACAGAAGAATCAACAAACATTTTGGTTCAACAGAATCAACACTAAAAACTTTCTTTCTCCCTAATCTTCTTTTCTCATCTCACATTCTTCCTCAATTTCTGTTACGAACAAGATGACCTCGCACCGGAGCTTATCGGAAGCTCTTAGGGTTGCAGAAAAACAAAACCGACGAGCTGTTCCGCATAAGGCGCCGAGAGCTTATCTTTTGTCGGTTGATTACGTAGAGCATCTGAATGATGACGAAGATTTTGGAAGCAAGCGAAAGGCAAAACCGGGTAGGCCTCGGAAAAATCCTGAAGAAGACCAGAAGATGAGTGATAAACCAAAGGCTAAACCGGGGAGGCCTCGGAAAAATTCTGTCAACGAAGAAGACGAAAAGTCAACGAAGAGAGTTGACCAATGTGTTAACGAAATCACTTGTTTAGAGAAGAAGGAGGATGGAGCCGAACAGATTAAGACTTCCGACGGAATGCCAAGGTTCGAGAAGGTTTATGTGTCTCATAAACGGCCATTGAAAGAAGTCGACGGAGAAGACAATGAGAAGGATCAAGTGGTTTCTAAAGTTGCTGTTAAGATAAGTAAGAGGCCTCGGAAAGTGGTGTTAGGTTGTCTCAACAAAGACGAGGTCAGTGCAAAAGCTCTCTCCTTTCCTCATCATTCGTATTGTTTCACATAGTAATCTGTATATTGTTTTTTGGTTATATTTAGGAAAACGCTGAAGAATCCGAGTCAATGATGTGTCATCAGTGTCAAAGAAACGATAATGGTGACGTCGTGCGGTGTCAGAACTGCTGCGATAGGAAGCGTTATTGCCACAAATGCTTACAAAATTGGTATAACTCTTCTTCCTACCTGTTTTTTTTGCTACTCACTTCCTTTATGTGTTAAAATTTGATACTTTAGTGTCCAGTTCTGAATAATTTTGGTCTGCAAAGCTTTGTATTGCTTTGGATAGAATCAAGATAAAGATCTACTGATCCACTTCCTTTATTGTACCTTTTTCTCTTTCATTTCCAGAAGCCTGAAAAAACTTGTTCTATTTGTAGGTACCCTCACATTCCACATGAAGACATTGCCAAGAAATGCCCCTTTTGCTGGAACACTTGCAATTGCGGAGCATGCTTGCGTCTAGATAGAGTAAGTCCTATCGTACCTTCCATATCTTGCTTGTTTTGTTTGTGTGTTTTTTTTCTTAAATTCTATCTACCATCCTCACACAATGATTGGTCCTATACTGTGTAGGGGTTAAATTCATACTTCAATGTTAGCAAGGATGAAGAAATTGAATGCTCCAAGTATATTCTGCGGAAGTTTCTTCCACATCTGAAGGAAATAAATGATGAGCAAGTTCTTGAGATGGAAGCTGAGGCAAAGATACCTGGTACTTTCCTTGCCTTTAATGATGCTGTAAAGTAATTATTGTTCTTGGTAGTCCCTTCATATTGTTGGCATCCTCATGCTATTAGGCTTGAAGTTAGTTATTCCAAACAGAATCTCATGATAATTTTCTTTTGTTTATATCACAGGACTGGAGTTTGGAGAGGTGAAGCCTGAAGACATTAATAGTCTCCCTAATGAAAGACTATCCTGGTAGATCACCCTAAAACTTTTGTTTCAGTGAATATGACAAATTCTTATGTTATTTTGCTGTTATTGACTCTCTTGTTTCAATTATTTGGGCCTACAGTGATAGCTGCAAGACTGCGATCTTTGATCTGCATAGACATTGCTCGAGCTGTAGTTCCGATATCTGCATTGCATGTTCCACGGAGATCCGAAAAGGAAAGCTTCACGCCTGTCAGGAGGATGTTTCTTGGAATTATATTAACCGAGGTTTAGATTATCTACATGGAGGAAAAGGAAAAAATGATAAACCTACGGATGAAGACTGTGTGAAGTCCCCATCTACTACGTGGAAAGCAAATGAAGCTGGGATCATTACTTGCTGTTGTGGTAACGGAGTTTTAGAGTTGAAACGTGTACTTCCCGATGGTTGGGTATCTGAATTGGTCAAAAGGGTAGAAGAAACTGCTGAAACCAGCAAGCTTTTTGATTTACCCGAAATGGTCACAGAGAGATGCCCTTGTTTTACCTCTGAAGGTCATATTGACATGGACAACAACAAAAACATGTTAAAGGCTGCATCACGAGAAGGATCAGAAGACAATTATCTATTTTTTCCAAGTGTTCATGAAGATGATGATCTGAAGCATTTTCAGCATCATTGGGCCAAAGGAGAGCCTGTGGTTGTGAGGAATGTGCTTGAGGCTACAACTTGTTTAAGCTGGGAACCAAATGTTTTACGTCGTGCCTGCCGTCAGAGTAGAAGCACCAAGGATGGAACACTTCTGGACGTTAATGTTATTGATTGTCTGGACTTCTGTGAGGTCAGTCTTCCCTTTAATTTGATGTGTGGCATATGTCTATGGTCCATATATTTTCTTATCTAACAATTAATACAAGTAAATTGTAGTATGTTTCTAATATATGTTACGTAACTTTAATGATTCTGATACTTGCATATCACTAATTTGTTTTCTTGTCTTGTTAACTAGAAGTTGTTTTATTCCATCATCCTAGCTTGATGTCTTGATGTCACAGTTTCTTTTTCTTTGAATTTAACTATAGGGTAATACCGACAGAATTTTATGTCTTTCATAACTATATTTTAAAGAAGTTGCAAGTCAAATTTATAGTTGCTCTTCAGATGATGGACTTGTTACTATGCTCTAACATATATGATGACTTGTTATGGATGCAGGGATCGATTAATCTTAGTGAATTCCTTACCGGCTACAAAAAAGGCCGTTATGATCGTGAGGGTTGGCCAAGTGTTGTGAAACTGAAAGATTGGCCTCCTTCGAAGAGCTTCAGTGAAAACTTGCCGCGTCACTGTGAGGAGTTCTTATGCAGCTTGCCGTTGAAGCAGTATACTCACCCGCGTAACGGGCCTTTAAATCTTGCCGTGAAGTTGCCTGATGGGTGCTTGAAGCCAGACATGGGACCAAAGACTTACGTTGCTTATGGATTTGCGCAAGAAATGGGCCGTGGAGATTCAGTAACCAAGCTCCACTGCGACATGTCTGATGCGGTTGGTACTTCATAATAGTTTTACTCTCTTTTCTGTATCTTAATTGCTGTTGTGTTGGTCATGTCAGGTTAATGTGCTGACGCACATAAGTGAAGTGACCATCAAAGAGTATGAAAAGGAATCCAAAATGGAAAAACTGAAAACACTGAAAAAGAAGCATGCTGAACAAGATGTGAAGGAGCTGTTTTGCTCGGTTCCTAACTACAAGGAAAAAAGGGAGATTCTTGAAAACACAAATGAAGAAGAAGTCAAGAACCTTGAGGCTAATGATGGAGGAGCTCTTTGGGATATTTTCCGTAGAGAAGATGTCCCTAAATTAGAGAAATACCTTCTGAGTCATCACAAAGAGTTCCGTCATTTCTTTTGTTCCCCCGTGTCTCAGGTACACTTCTCAATAGATACAGTGAAGATATGTAGTGTTTATTTACTTCCAGCCTGTTTCTCTATTATACTATTAGTGAGGGTTTTTACTTATCGTATATGTTCATCCATCTTCTTTTTCTTCTTCTGTAGGTGGTTCATCCAATACATGACCAGTCTTTCTATTTGACGCGGTATCATAAAATGATTCTGAAAGAAGAATACGGTATATGCTTGTATACTTTTTGAGTAACACAAACAGATTATCTTTGACAGTTTTGGTAATTTTTTTAATGGGATTTATATTGTGTAGGCATTGAGCCATGGACGTTTGTTCAGAAGCTTGGAGATGCTGTGTTAATACCTGTAGGCTGCCCTCATCAAGTCAGGAACTTGAAGGTAAAATTTTACATACATTTTGCTCAGGGGACCACTATGATTTTGAGCAAGTGGGGCTTTTAATCTCTCAGCAAAAGGGTCATCAGATTTATTATTTTGTTTCTCTCGCAGTCTTGCACAAAGGTGGCGCTTGACTTCGTCTCACCTGAAAATATCAGTGAGTGTTTCCGTTTGACAAAGGAGTATCGTCTGCTTCCCCCAAACCATCACTCAAAAGAGGACAAGTTGCAGGTATTTTCTTGTTTTGGTTCGGTTTCTGGCAGCTTTTAGCAAATTGAAATGGTTCTGATTACATGTGTGCTTGTTTCTAACAGATAAAGAAGATGGTAGTCTTTGCAATCGATAAGGTTCTCGAAGACTTAGACCGAAATGAAAGGTGAGTTTGTCATGATTCTTCTTACTACCTTTAGTAAGCATGAGTATACTCTGATATCTTTTGTTTGAGCTGAGTTTTACTGTGTTGGCTCAGGTCTAGGTCTCTAGAACTAGCTAAAGAGGAGAAAAGGGCAAGAAAGGTGACAACCCAACGGAAGCATAAAAACTGACAGATTACTAATGGGTATATATCTTGTAAATATATATCTCAGTTTGAACCATTGGCTTAATCGCATCCGTAGTAGGTTGAGAGAAGAGAATACACAGATTAGTTCATTCATCAGAAGTTTATTCATTGAAGTTAAGCTGGATGATTTGGGCAGGTGCTGATGTGAGCATGAATACTCACTTGAAGATACTTAAAATGACCTTGAAGGGGAAAACCTGAGTAACACTCGATCATCTAAGGTTGAAGGGTAACAACATCCGCTACTACGTTCGTCCTGATAGCTTGAACCTCGAGACGTTACTTGTAGAAGACACTCCTCGAGTTAAACCTAAGAAGCGTGTTGCTGGTAATACTTCCTTCATTTTTGATGTAAATTGTATAATCATAAGACTGCATTTATCAATCCGTTTATTCTTTCTTTCTTTCGTTCTTAGGGAAGCCTGTTGGACGCGGTCATGGGCGTGGTGGTGCTGGTTGTGGCAGAGGTGGTTAAATGAATCAGTGCACTGGATTGAAGGTAAGTGATATGAATTTGTAGGAAGTTGGAACCCTTTGGTGTCTAGGAGAATGTACTGAACTATGTATGTAGCGATTCTTGCAAAGAAACCATCTGGTTGATTAGTGCTCATAAGGAAGTTACTATGTAATGAGACTCGATGCATAATAAGAAGATTTGGCTTTTCAGTTCATAAGAGCATGTACAAGTATAGAATTTGCATGGTTTGGAGTACAAGGGTTATATTATTCATGTGACAAATCTGACTACCAAAACGCACAAGTATAGAAAAGCTTTTATCTCATCCGTTTTAGTCTCCTCACATGAATCTCCAACTGGGTCCGTGGTTGGAGACGGGTTCCCAAGTATAATCCCTGAAATTATTATACCCGTAGGGATCACACGGGTGGGGAAAGGAAGATGGCACACCATATCCATAAGGCCATGGTTGATAAGATGGATAACAACAACAACATGGCTCTGGCTTCTTCTCCTCAGCTTTTTTCTTCTCCTCGGCTTTCTTCTCCTCGGCTTTTTTCTCTTCTGCTTTTTTCTCCTCAGCTTTCTTCTCCTCTGCTTTCTTCTCATCTGCTTTCTTCTTCTCGTCCTCTTTCTTGGGTGGTTCAACTTTGTTTACGCTTACAAGTTCAGCGAAGGCTACCTTCTTCCTCAGTGTGTTGGTTAGACAGATCATGTTGACTTCAACACCCGTCACCTCAATCTGGTTCCTGTGATCTCCCTTTATCTCCACAGCCGAGACTCCTATATAAAACCATATGCATCTAACTCTTTTAGATTCAGCATGAATTTCGAGAGTCAACTTTTATATGTTTTTTTGTATCGTTGTTACCTTTAAACTGAGCGGCAGTTTTCATTGCTTTTGCTCTGGTTTTGTCATCGGTCATAGTAACTCGTATCAGGATCTTTTGCTGCATACAGTTAGAAGAAAACCTCTTAACATCATAAGCGAAGTCTTCTTCCAAGTAAATGAGTACACATATATACATACCTTCATGTTCTTCTCTTCTTCACGTCACGTTTTGATGATGATTATAGATGATCTTCTTTGAGAATTCGCTTTTGAATGTTTGGTGGGTATTTTTGTTGGTTGGCTCTGAATTTCTGAGTATTCTTTAGATCACAAATCTGATGAAATATATAGAAGGGATTGATGTTTTTTATCATTTGTTTCGTGAGTCATTGTCATGCACCAACGGAATATTTCAGATAGTTTAAATTTCATTCTCAAATCGTTCCTTGCGTGTTTTATTTGCTTCTCTACTTGCCGACTCGTACGAATTCGTTAATATTTAAAAGACCCGGAAAATTCGTTATTTAATTAGGTCAAAAACTAGATTAAATAATGAGCCATAAGTAGCATTTTATAATATTACCATCGTCTGATATTATGAATACGATTTGTTTTTGTGTTAGAAAAAAATACAATTTGTTTTTAGTAATTATCTTGTTGGGCATACGTAGCAATGAATGGAACAACTGTCTGTCAAAGTTTTGGTCTCCTCTGGAGCGAACGTTCCTCTCTATCTTCCCAAGTAATGAAAAATAAGATTAGTCTGACTACTAATCTGTCATCCATTATCATAATGAAATACTATACGCTTGACTTGCACTATCTATGATTGCTCGAAGTCTTGTGAAACAATTAGCTTTTAAATTTATATACTACTCGTATAATTATTCAACTTTCGAGAGGGTGGCGTATGTTTAAGATCGATAAGATTTTTTGGGAATTGTCACAAAATATTTAATTCGATGCCAATTTTTTATTTTATACGTATCGAATCTGAATGTTAAATAGACATAGATAAATCATTAATGTATAAACCGGTTGCTACAATTTGAAGATATGGTTAAGTTAACCATACTAACCTCTTAAGCTTTTTTCAGAAAACTCGAGTACGAATAAATAATAAAATATTAGTTTAGACAAGACATTAATTCTTGTAATAGACTTTTCGATTTTCGAAATGGGCGGGAAGTAAAAACCCTCCACGTTTTGGCATTAAAGCCACTAGTCTGACAAATTAACCCTAAACTTTTTAACTGTGGCGGGGGAAGACTATTCAATTTCCCAATATCTAGGCGATTAACAGTGTCTAGGGTTTTGCGTTAATCCTTTTTATTTAAATATAAATATTCCTTTTCACTGATTGGGGGCTTTCGGAAAGTGATTGAAGATTTTTTTTTCATTAATCTTCCGGGATGAGTTCTACGGAGGAGAAAGCTCTTAGGGTTGCAGAAGAATCGAACCGACGAGCTGTGAGAGCTTGTACGTTAGTATCGGTTGATTACACAGAGCAACTAATTAGCGACGATGATGATTTCGGAGGAAAGCCAAAGGGAAAACGAGGCAGGCCTCGAAAAAATCCTGAAGAAGAAGACCAGAAGACGAATGATAAACCGAAGAAGGCTAAACCGGACAGGCGTCGGAAAAATCCTGAAGAAAACCAGAAGACGGACGATACATCAAAACCTAAACCGGACGGGACTCGGAAGAATCCTGAAGAAGACCAGACGACGAATGATAAACCGAAGGCTAAATTGGGCAGGCCTCGGAAGAATCCCGAAGAAGATCAGAAGATGAATGATACACCGAAGACTAAACCGGGAAGGACTCGAGAAGATCCTGAAGAAGACCAGAAGACGATTGATAAACCGAAAAATCCTGAAGAAGACCAGAAGATGAGTGATAAACCGAAGGCTAAACCGGGCAGGCCTCGGAAGAATCTCGAAGAAGACCAAAAGATTAATGATAAACCGAAGACTAAACCGGGAAGGACTCTTAAGAATCCTGAAGAAGATCAGAAGACGAATGATAAACCGAAGAGTAAACTTGGTAGGCCTCGGAAGACGAGTGATACACCAAAGGCTAAACCGGGACGGCCAAGGAAAAATCCCGAAGAAAACCAGAAGACGAATGCTAAACCGGGAAGGCCTGGGAAGAATCCTGAAGAAGAAGAAGAGCAGAAGACGACACCAAAGGCTAAACGGGGACGGCCACGGAAGTATCCAATCAACGAAGAAGACGAAAAGTCAACGAAGGAAGTTGACCAATCTGCTAACGGAGTCGCTTGTACAGAGATGAAGGAGAATGGAGATAACCAGATTAGTCCTTATGATGGAATGCCAAGGTTCAAAAACGTTTACGTGTCTCGTAAAAGGCCATTGATAGAAGTCGATGGAGAAGAGAATAAGAAGAAGGATGAACTTGTTTCTGAAGTTACTGTTAAGATAAGCAAGAAGAGGCCTCGGAAAGTGGTGCTAGGTTGTCTCAATAAAGACGAGGTCAGTGCAAAAGCTCTCTCCTTTCCTCATCATTCGTAGTGTATCACTTAGTAATCTGTGTATTGTTTTCGGTAATATTTAGGTGAAAGCTGAAGAATCCGAGTCAATGATGTGTCATCAGTGTCAACGAAACGATAATGGGGAGGTTGTGCGGTGTCAGTGCTGCAAGAGGAAGCGTTATTGCCACTTATGCTTAAAAAATTGGTATACCTCTCTTCTTACTCTCACTCTTACACGTGGCGTTTAGCTTCTTTGCTACTCACTTCCTTTATGAGTGTTAAAAGTAGTTACTTTAGAGCTTTGTATTGTATTGGATTGAATCAAGATAAAGATTTGGATTTTGCGCATGAGTTTCTTTTGATGCCTTTATAATTTAACAATATTTATTTAGTATAGTTAACTGGGGTTTAGTGATCCTCTTCCTTGATTGTAGTTATTTGGTGGGTTTGTGATACGTTGGGCCATTGGCAGATTATAAAGGCATAATCATAATAGGTTGAGGATAGTGATCAGTTGTTTTATGCAGTAGTTCATGGAGGAGAGGAGCAACTCCTAAGAAAAACTCATTTGTACTTCTCTTTTTCAAGCGATATCACAACTTTTTATCTATTTTCAGTGTTCTTTTACAAGTTTGATACAGCAAGGTGTATCAGTTTGTTTCTTTGGTTCTGAAGCTTTGAAAACTTGTTCTGTATTAGGTACCCTCTCATTCCACATGAAGACATTGCCAAGAAATGCCCCTTTTGCTGGAACACTTGCAATTGCAGAGCATGCTTGCGTCTAGATACTAAAATGGAAGTAAGTATATATTATCTTGCTTGATTGTGTGTTTTCTTAAATTCTATCTACCATCCTTACTTAATCATTGCTCCAATATCTTGTAGGGGTTAAAATCAAATCTTGAGGTTAGCAAGGATGAAACAATCCAATGCTCTAAATATATTCTGCAAAAGCTTCTCCCACATCTGAAGGAAATAAATAATGAACAAGTTCTTGAGAAGGAAACTGAGGCAATGATATCACGTACGTTCCTTGCTTTTGACAATGCTGGAAAAAGTAACTATTGTTTTTGGTAGTCCCTTCGTATTGTTTGCATTCTCATGCTAGTGATGGACTGGGAAGTTGCAATGTGATGGCTCATAGAATAAAGAGAACGCTTATTTGTTTCACAGAACATGAGTTTGGAGAGGTGAAGCCTGAAGACACTAATTGTCAACCTGGCGAAAGACTGTACTGGTAAATCCCCTTGGCACTCTTGTTTCAGTGAATATGTTATTATGCTATTGTTAATCTGTCTTCTTTCAACTCTTTGCGTTTACAGTGATAGCTGCCAGACTGCGATCTTTGACCTTCATAGAAATTGCTCCAGCTGTGGTTCTGATATCTGCATTGCATGTTCCATGGAGATACGAAATGGAAAGCTTCAGGCATGCCAGGAGGATGTTTCGTGGAACTATATTAGCCGAGGTTTCGATTATCTACATGGAGGAAAAGAAAAGGTTGATAAACCTACGGATGATAAGCTGAAGCAGGAATCATTACTTGCTATTGTGAAGTCACCATCTACGTGGAAAGCAGATGAAGTTGGAATCATTACTTGCTGTTGTGGTGAGGGGATTTTAGAGTTGAAACGCGTGCTTCCCGATGGTTGGGTATCTGATTTGGTCAAAAAGGTTGAAGAAACTGTTGAAGCCAACAAGCTTTTTGACTTACCTGAAATGGCCACAGAGAAATGCCCTTGTTTTAACTCTGAAGGTCATATTGACATGGACACCAACAAAAGCTTGTTAAAGGCTGCATGTCGACAAGGATCAGAAGACAATTATCTATATTTTCCAAGTTCTCAGGAGATTGATCTGGAGCATTTTCAGCATCATTGGGCAAAAGGAGAGCCTGTGATTGTAAGGAACGTGCTTGAGGGTACGGCTGGTTTAAGCTGGGAACCAGGTGTTATGCATCGTGCCTGCCGTCAGATGAGAAGCACCAAGCATGAAACACTTCTGGACGTTAATGCTATTGACTGCCTGGACTGCTGTGAGGTCAGTCTTCCCTTTAATTAATTATGTGGCCATGTCTATGGTCTATCTATTTTCTTGGTTGCTTTACTAGTTAGAACTTGTTACTATGCTCTAACTGATATGATGACTTGTTTTTGATGCAGGTATCCATTAATCTTCACGCATTCTTTACCGGTTACACAAAAGGCCGTTATGATCGTGAGGATTGGCCAAGTGTTCTGAAACTGAAAGATTGGCCTCCATCGAAGAGCTTCAATGAAAACTTGCCACGTCACTGTGAGGAGTTCTTATGCAGTTTGCCTTTGAAGCAGTACACTCACCCGCGTAATGGGCCTTTAAATCTTGCTGTGAAGTTGCCTGATGAGTGCTTGAAGCCAGACATGGGACCAAAGACTTACGTTGCTTATGGATTTGCGCAAGAAATGGGCCGTGGAGATTCAGTAACCAAGCTCCACTGCGACATGTCTGATGCGGTAAGTACTCATTTCTTTTGTCATTTCTCGTGCACGTTTTCTTTTCTTTCTTGTGCTTGGTTTTCTGCTGTCTTCCCTTGGTATACCATTACCCGTAATGATCTCAAAACCTATCATTACAATTAAATCGGATTTCATTTTATAAACAATTCGTACCAAACACTTTCACTTGCATACAAAATTAGTCTTCCCTTAGTTTATTTCTGGATAAGATTAGTTCATTTCTGTATAAGTTATTTTAGTATATCTCCATTTTGGAAGGTAATATGTTTGGCTTGTAGTTGAACTATTCCTTATAGCAGCATTTTCTCCTCTTCTTAGGCTAAGAATATAAGTAAATCCCCATAGTCTTCGTATATGCGTGTTTTCCTCCTACTGTGCTTGTCAATATCTTTCAGACTTAAGCTGAATATCAAGCTATGAATACAGAAGTCTTGCGGCAAGTTCGGCTGAAAGCTAAATATCTCCATAAGATTAACAAGCCAACCAAGTGTCTTGTATAGGCTCTTTCTAGATAGATTAACAAGTTTTTTTTGCCAACTAAGTGTCTTGTATAGGCTTTGTAGATAGATTAACAAGTTTTTTTTGCAAAATTTTCTTGAAACTGAATATTGAGCTATGACTACACAAGTTTAGTGAAAATAAATATCTTTGTGGATTAAGAGTACCAGAATGGGCATGATTTTCTGCTTTCTAATCTCTAAAAGGCCAACAAAGTGTTTTGTAGAGGCTCTCTCCAGATAGATTGACAATTTCTGTTATAAGTTTTGCTGAAGTTGAATATCGAGCTATGACTACACAAGTTTTGCTGCAAGTTCGGTTCAACATGAAAATCTTCAGTGATTGAAATTATCCAAGGAACATGATTTTGATGTTGTCTAATCAGACCATCAAAGTGTTTGTAGAGACTCTTTGCAAATAAACAAAAACTTCTATCGCAAATTTTGCCGAGGCTGAATATCGAAGTATGAGACAAGTTTTGCTGTAAATTCGGTTGAAGCTGAACTGGTTTAAGGTTAGCCTAATGAACTTGATTTAATCACTAAAATAGACTAACAAAGTGTTTTGTAGAGGCTCTTTACATATAGACCAACAAGTTCTTCTGTAGCTTCTGATGAAGCAGAATATCTCCATTGAGTAAGATTAACCTAAATCAACATGATTTTTGTAACACCCAAACCATTTCACCAAAGTGTTTTTAGAAGCTCTTTGAAGATAAACTAACAATTTCCATTACAAATTTTGCTGAAGCTGAATGTCGAGCTATAAACACATAAGTTTTACTGCAAATTTGGCTGAACTTGGGACTTCATGGCTTATGATTTGATGTTGACTAATCACCAAAACAGACCAATGAAGTGTTTCTAGAAGGTCTGTACGAGTAAACAAAAGTTGTTCTCTAAATTTTGCTGAGGCTGAATATCGAGCTATGATACAAGTTTTGCTGTAAGTTTGGCCGAAGTTGAATATCTCCACAGTTTAAGATTACTTTAATGAACATGATTTTGACACTGTTTATCACCAAAACAGACTAACAAAGTGTTTTGTAGAAGCTCTTTGCACATATATTAACAAGTTCTTATGTAAATTCTGCTCAATTCGAATATCTCCATTGGTTTAGATTTTACCTAAATAAACATGATTTTTCTAATCACCAAAACAGACCAACAAAGTGTTTTGTACAGGTTCATTGTTGCTAGACGAACAATTCTCTTATAAATTCTGCTGAACCAGAATATCGAGCTATAATTATAAGTTTTTACAAATTCGGTTGAAGATAAATTTCTCAATAGATTAAAATTATGAAAACAAATATTTATTTTCCTGCGGGTTGATCACCAAAATAAACATGCCAAAAATTTCTTGTGGATAGACTAACAAGTTTGGCTGAAGCTGAATACTGAATATCAAGATTAATGCTACAAGTTTGGCCGAAGCTGAATATTAAACCAAAATTACTACTATGACTAATATTGTTTGGCTATAATCTTTTGAATTTACAAAGCCCTTAGAGACTAACTCAAATTGTGCAGTAAAGAACCAAGATCAATGAATTTAACTATGTAGATTTCATGTGTATTCAATAAAATTGATTGGCTGGATTTTTTGTTTGGGCTGATAACCTTTTGAATACAACTCATTAAAATGAACTGTGGAGAATAGAACCGATGCAAAACCTAGGTCAATGAATTGAATTGTCAAGATGGGTGTTATGCAATATCCTTGCTCCTGTCATTAAATGTATACCCTTTATCTCGTGGTAAATTTATAGAAATTTAGTAGTACTGGTTATTTGTTTCCTTTGGGACCGTCCATTGTACTATTCTAGATTGGGTCCATCAGTCAAGTAGTGAAAAAATACATACTCCGGTACAAGGAACCAAGTAGGTTCCTCTTTGTGTCCCCTGCCAAAAATAACTGAAACCTGAAAAATACTCCTAGTTTTCTGAGATATCTAGGTTTCGATTTATGTTGTATGAGCGGAGTTACCAAAGTAGTCTTTTATTAATATTATAATGTTATGATTTGATTGTTTCATGATTGGGTGGAAGTATATGTCAAACTGAGATTATACTTTGTAACTGTTTTACGCTCTTTGTCTGTATCTTAATTGCTGTTTTGTTGGCCATTTCAGGTTAATGTGCTGACGCACATAAGTGAAGTGACCATTAAAGAGGAAGAAAAGAAATCCAAACTGAAAACACTGAAGAAGAAGCATGCTGAACAAGATGTCAAGGAGCTGTTTTGCTCGGTTCCTAACTACAAGGAAAAGATGCAGATTCTTGAAAACACTAGTGAAGAAGTCAAGAACCTTGAAGCTGATGGAGGAGCTCTCTGGGACATTTTCCGTAGAGAAGATGTTCCAAAATTAGAGAAATACCTTCTGAGTCATCACAAAGAGTTCCGTCATTTCTTCTGTTCCCCCGTGTCTAAGGTATACGTTTCTTCTCATCCTCAAAGTTTCAGTGGAGACATTGAAGATATGTAGTGAATCTTTGCTTCCAGCATGTCTCTCTATTATACTATTGGCGGTTTTTTTTAATTATTCATTCATCTTTCTTCTTTTAGGTGGTTCATCCAATACATGACCAGTCTTTCTATTTGACGCGATATCATAAAATGATTCTGAAAGAAGAATACGGTATGCTTGTATACTTTTTGAGTAACACAAACAGATTATCTTTGACAGTTTTGGTAATGTTTTTTGTGGGATATATATTGTGTAGGCATTGAGCCATGGACGTTTGTTCAGAAGCTTGGAGATGCTGTGTTAATACCTGTAGGCTGCCCTCATCAAGTCAGGAACTTGAAGGTAAATTTTTATATATACCTGTGATTTTTGTAGCGAATGGGGCTTTTAATCCCTCAGCAAAAGGTTCATCAAGTTGATCATTTTCTTTCTCTTGCAGTCTTGTACAAAGGTGGCACTCGACTTTGTCTCACCTGAAAATATCAGTGAGTGTTTCCGTTTGACAAAGGAGTATCGTCTGTTACCCCCAAACCATCATTCAAAAGAGGACAAGTTGCAGGTATTTTCTTGTTACGTTTTGACTTCTGGTTGCTACCCTTCTAAAAGCTGGTTTTGATTATCTGTCTGTGTGTTTGTTTTTAACAGATAAAGAATATGGTAGTGTTTGCAATCGATAAGGCTCTCAGAGACTTAGATCCAAATTATAAGTGAGTTTCTGATAATTCCTCTCACTACCCTCAGTATGCATAAGTATACTCTGTTTTTTTATTTGGTATAAGCTGAGGCTTTTTGTTTGTGTTGGCTCAGGTCTCCTGTAGCCAAAGAGGAGAAGAATGTGACGAAGACCACTGGAAGGAAGCGTAAAAACTGACAGCTTACAAGTGGAGCTAATGTTTTGGATTGATCTGTCTGTTCTTGTTGTTGTTGTAGAAGTATTGGCAAAGGAGCGTGTGAGGAAGCCATAGAATAATCTATTTTTGCACTTTTCTGTTGGACCTTCTCCTCCTTAATGAATATAACTAACGGTTATTGAAGTTTACGAAACTGTATTGATTAGATTGATAGTCTAAATTAACTGAGGAAGTAAAGATCGCTGAATTGATGCATCATCAACAGCAATGGGTCATGTAACCCACACAAATGTTATGGGCCGTAAGATTAAAAAAGTGGTCCATTAACAAAATTTCTAAAAGCCTTATAATAATGCGGCCCATCAATGTCACTTCAATTTTTTTCCACTTTCTCAATCCATAAACGCCGTCGAAACTATTAGCGTTCGGACTTGTCTTTTGTTTCCTCTTCTTCCGTTTTCGTTTCATTTTCCCATCAAATGGCCGTTCGATCGCCGGCGACTCATATCCACGGTGGAATCTCCGTAAACCTCTCACCACCATCCAATCGCAATAATCCTAACGCCATCATCCGATTCGGTTCCGGATCTTCGAAACGCAACCGTTTCGTATCTTCGAAAGGAGATGGACATGGGAGAGACAGCTCTTTGAGAGCTGTGGAAGTGAAGAAGATTCCGGAAGACTCGCCTCTGCTTCCTAGTACGAATCCTATTAATCTAATTCATTTTTTATTTCATTCCTAGCTAACTGTTTCATATCCTTGCGGTTGAAAGTGTTCGTTGCTAGTTAGTGAACCAATCCGAGATAGCTTATTTGATACTTTGGGATATTTATTTAATATTAGAGCCGTTATCATCAAACCAGCTGGCGGAAACTGTTTCCAACGGCTCCCGTGTTCGTGTAGCCTATCAGGTAATAATACACAGAAACATTATTGAGAAATATTTATTGGAGAAGAGGTTATCTGATTAAATGAATGATGAATGCTTATATATATAGGGAGTAAGAGGTGCATACAGTGAATCAGCAGCTGAGAAGGCTTATCCAAACTGTGAAGCTGTTCCCTGCGAAGAGTTTGACACTGCTTTCGAGGTCAAAATCTAGTTCCCATTACATTAAATAACTACCTTAGAGCTTGGTTTTGTAACTTGTAAGCAGCTTTCAACCTTTGTTTTTGTTCAGGCGGTTGAACGGTGGCTTGTTGACAGAGCAGTTTTGCCGATTGAGAACTCTTTAGGTGGAAGCATCCATCGAAACTATGATCTTTTGCTGCGGCACAATCTGCACATTGTTGGGGAAGTCAAGTTAGCTGTTCGCCACTGTTTGTTGGCTAACCACGGTGTAAAGCTTGAAGATTTGAGAAGGGTGCTTAGCCATCCACAGGTATTACACACTACATGCCCTTCTTCTTTTGTTCTTGGTCTCTTAGTATTGAGCGAAAACCCTGAGACTTTGCGTTTTGGATCAGGCTCTTGCTCAGTGTGAGAACACGTTAACTAGATTGGGATTGGTCAGAGAAGCAGTAGATGACACTGCTGGTGCTGCAAAGGTTAAACACTATGCTTTTCCAGTATGATTATATATTCATTAGCGTACAATAGTAGCATATTTATGTTATGAATTGAATTCACAGCAAATTGCATTCGAAGATTTAAGTGATGCAGCTGCAGTTGCGAGCGCCAAAGCTGCAGAGATATATGGCTTGAACATAGTTGCTGAAGATATCCAGGTTTTATAGAATTTTCCAATTGTCTTTACTATCCATAATTGTACACTTGTGGATGATTTGATTGCGAAGTTCAATTGATATAGGATGACACTGATAATGTAACAAGGTTTCTAATGCTGGCAAGGGAACCCATTATCCCTGGAACGAACCGACTTTTCAAGGTGAGAAATCGCTATGTATCATCTGAAATCCAAGCGCCAGTCTTATCTATGGCAGTTTATTTTTCTCTGCAGCACAATTTACTTTGAAATTTCTTGTAGACGAGTATAGTTTTCTCGTTAGAGGAAGGGCCTGGAGTACTTTTCAAAGCACTTGCTGTGTTTGCCCTTAGGCAAATTAACCTCACAAAGGTTAGTTAGTTAGTTAGTACACTAAAATTTCCCTTTTCAATTTCTGCAGCCTTTGTTTATTATAATCAGTACTTTTTTCTCATCGGTAACTATCGATTTGCTTGTGGTTTCGGCAGATCGAAAGCCGCCCTTTAAGGCAAAACCCTCTGCGAGCATCTGGAGGGCTTAAGTATTTTCTCTTACAAACCACTAAGTCATTGACTCTTGTACCATTCACTAAGTAACCTGAAAAATGATGATGGTGTTTCACTCTTTATACTTGGCAGATACTTTGATTATCTTTTCTATGTGGACTTCGAAGCATCTATGGCTGATGAAGTTGCTCAAAACGCACTTCGGCATCTCGAGGTAAAGCCTTTGTTTTTTATTACTTGGTCTGGAAAACCCCGGTGAAGTAGAATGTGACTAACTAAGGCTCTTGTTTTTTGGTGTTCTTGTTGTTGCAGGAGTTTGCTACCTTTTTGCGGGTACTGGGAAGCTACCCAGTGGACACGACAATGCTCTAAACATCTCCAATATGTTCTTGGTAAGTAGTTCATTGGGTTGCACTGCTAACTCCAGGGACCTGAATTAGTCATAAAATCATCAAATTACAAATTTCGAAGGAGGAGGATTAGATTTACACACCTTAATTACAATGATGATATGAATAGAGTTTAAATCTTGTCAACTTGGTTACGCAGGAAGATACCGCGAGGGCGTAGGAGCCTAGCGCATAAGGTGAGCTCCGAGGGTTCACCGGTGCACATTACAAGAGATTATTCCTCTTATTTCTCCTGTTTTTTTTCCTATAAAGTTCTATCTTCAAAATTTTATGGTTCTCTTTTGCATCAACTCGTGTCTTGTTGAAAAGATAAAGCTTTCGTTTTAGTAGAAGTAAAGATATCAGAAAACAAAACGAACAAAACAAACTGATATACAGTTGTACTACTTACATCGTTCTTCTTTTGAAAATCTTGCGAGAGTTATCGCATTCAGTATTGATTTCTATCAGTTATGGTTTCTGAGTGTTAATATTAAATGTTTAACGGATTTCTTTCGGGTTTGGTTCGAAACATTGAGAAATAGAGGGACCAAAAAAGAAAAGAAAAGTTGTGTTTTGCGCTATATTAAGCTAAGGTCTCGTTCTTCTTCGAAGCTATGAGCCTCATGCACTAGTATGTGCAATGAATGAGCTGCTAGACATGATTACAGAGGAAGCGTCGACTCTGCCCACAATTGTGGCTCCTTTTCTTGTGAGGGCATCTAAGCTTAAGTACAAATGTACAATAACAAATCCCTTGAGGCAAGCAGCAGAAAAGCTAGTCTTCGTTACATTCAAGCTGGTCCAGAAACAGAGACCACTAGGCTATTTGCTTCTATCAAATCCCTTGAGACATGCTTATCTTCTTGTTTTGTTATCTTGCAGTTCTTTGCTCAATCATATCTTAAAACCTGAACATTTGGAAAAGCATTTTGGTGATTCTGGTTGAAAAGTTTAAAGATTGGGTCAACTCATGCGATGATGATCTCCTTATGTCATAACAGCTAATGATGTCGTCCTAGGAGTGGAATATTTTAATAATATTAATGATTTAGAGTTAGTTATGATTGGTGGGAGAGGCGTATAATAAAGATTAAAGAAATTAAAATAGAGACAACAAATGATTTTTGGTGTGAAGTTCATAAAAAGGCACTAATGATTAGTTAACTAATAAGATAGTTAATGTTATCTTAAGGAAAACAAGTGAAGGGTCGTCACCTCTAAGTAAGGCGGTGGTTTTATATTGGACAAAGAATACGATGTTTTTGTACCAAAGTTCGGATCGTCTTATAATCTTATCCAACTCGCATTTTATTTCAGCATCATATTCAATTTTTATGTTTGCAATCTTTTAGTGCGTCTTATCTTCATCTTTTTTTTTTCTCCTTTTGGCTTTCACTATCGTTGATTATTATTTTAACTTGTGCGTGTGTGTTTCAAGCATATTTGTTAATAATTTATCCAATTGAGGTTGTTACTGTTCTTTTTCCTTCAAATAAGTTTCAGTTTCATCACTCGTTTTGATTAACAGTAACCTTAAAGCTTACCCAAGTTTTCCTGTAAACCTTCTTTTACTACTTCTTCCGTTTTGTTATAATTATCATTTAAATTAATTTAAAAGTAAAATATACACTGCACTCATGTTAGGAAAATGATTAAATGTTCTATTTTATCTATATTTAATATATTATTTTTGCTTGATTTTATATCTTAATGAACTGTAAATAAGGGTATAAACTAGAAAAATATTAAATATTTTTCTTGAAAATATAAAACAACACTTATAATAACACAAATCTAAAAGTTAAAACGACGCTTAATATAAAACTAATGAATATTTTTTTTCTCTTCTAAAATTGAGAACAAAGCAAACCGTAATTGAAGATATATGAGAGCATTTCAGACATTAAGTTAGGTAATTGTCCACGCTATAAAGAATATACAAGCTCTAAGGTGTGATTAACATAACAAATTATTCTGTTGTCAAAAAAAAAGAAAAAACCAAACTCTTCTATAACATTCATTAAATCAAATTTTATAAATGTTCATTATTCTTTCTTTAAATCCTTTGAACTTCTGTTTGCGGAAGTCAAATAGGATCATCATCAACATGTATTTCATCTCTAGTCAGAACTCATATCTTACTATTAAAATATTTCAACTACACATAAATTTTCGATTACTCATAAAAGAAAAACGAGTCCAGTAAAAGAATTATTACATTCGTGAATAAAATCGGAGAGTATAATATATTTCTGATCTAACCATCATTGTCACACAGACAAACGTATCTAACTTGGAAGATATTTTTGTTGGTTTTCCATTTCTTTCCCTTCAAAAAATATCTTTCCAATTTTTTCGTCTTCCTAACCAAAAGATATTTCTTTGTACTACTACTACTACGCCCACCAAAAGAAAGAAAAAAAAATGATTTTGTATTTTTTGTAAGGTCAAAGCAAATAAGAGGTTTTACATTATTTATTGTGATCTAAAGGCAAAAACAACAAATAGTAGTATATCTGATCTGATCTGAGCATTCTGATTCGTGGAAAAGCATCGAAAAAGCGAACTTTGCTTTGAGAATCCGAACCCGATAATGGTACAAAAGAGCCACTTGGTACGCTCTCACATGCGATTACACATTGCTTTCAGTACTCGCACTCGTATGAGAAAACACAAACACTTATCTCATCCTTATACTTTTCTTTTCATTACAATAATATCCGTGGGGTCCACAAAAAGTTTATTGCTTTCACTATAAATACGACAGGGACCCACCATACCCTACACAGAAACTTTTCAGCACTTTTTTTGTCTTTTTTAATAAATAAAATAAAAGAAATGAGAAAAAGGTAGGCACTTTTGATTATGTCACAAGCCTACATGTCTCTTTGTGGACACAATACCCACCCATTGTCTATCCGTTCATTAGTTCTTTTTTCTTCCATCAAAGAAAGAAAGATAGAGAGAGAGAAGCAGAGAAGAAAGAGAGAAGCTTTGGAAGAATCATCTGCTCTGTTTCTAAGGATCTGTGTGTGTTTTCATCTCAAGATTTTTCTTGATTCAACTTCATCAGAAGATCATCTTTTTATTACCGTGAGTTGTTTTTCCTCTCCTCTCTGTCTTTTTAGTTTTTTATCAATCTAAAACCTTTGTTTTGTAGTGTTCTTTTATTTTCTTTCATTTTCTCGGATTATCCGTCTGTAACAATAATTAATCCTAGCGTTTATCCACTGTTTTTACTATGAAGGGTCCTAAGGTATGAATCTGTCTGTTTATGTGTTGTTTTGAAAATTTGATCTTCGATTTTAAGGGCTTTTCATGTTTTCTTTTGTTAAAAAAAGCTTTGATTTTTGCTAAGAACTAATTGAGTTTTTGATTCATCTTTAACTACTAGTCAAACAAAAAAACTGTAGATTTACTGATCTGTGGTTTGAAGCTTTGTTTTTTTTTTTTAATTTTTGATTTTAGATTAATTTCTTTTGTGGGTTTTGGTCTCTGACTGTTCATATGAAAGCTCTGACCAAAATTCATAAAACTTTTTAAAGAGATTCCATCTATGTCTTGCTTTTTGGACCAAGTCTCTTGTCTTTTTTATCTAATTCAAGAAAATTTATATATGACTTTTTTTTTTACAGCAGTGAAAGAAGGATGGGTTACATGTGTGACTTCTGTGGTGAACAAAGATCAATGGTGTACTGTCGTTCAGATGCAGCCTGTCTCTGCCTCTCCTGCGACCGGAGCGTTCACTCCGCTAACGCATTGTCCAAACGACATTCTAGAACACTCGTCTGCGAGAGATGCAATGCTCAGCCTGCTACAGTCAGGTGTGTTGAAGAAAGAGTTTCCCTCTGTCAAAACTGTGATTGGTCAGGTCACAACAACAACAACAGCAGCAACAATTCTTCTTCCTCGAATAATCACAAGAGGCAAACCATAAGCTGCTACTCTGGTTGTCCTTCAAGCTCTGAGCTCGCTTCCATCTGGTCTTTCTGTTTGGAGTTAGCTGGACAATCTGGCTGTGAACAAGAAATGGGTTTGATGAATATAGATGATGATGGTCAGACTCAGACCAACCAAACCTGTAATGAAGATAAGAAAGATGTTGTTGCTGGTTCCTCTTCAAGGCCTGAAACCAGTTCTGCAGCTCCTGCAACTTCATCATTTCCTAAGGTATATATAATTTTAATCTATATTATGGCATTCATGAGTTATCATACTGTAACTAATTGTTTTGTTTATGGTTTTTGAAGGAGGTAAGAGTATGTGAAGATGACTTTTATGGGAACTTGGGTATGGATGAAGTTGATTTGGCTCTTGAGAACTATGAAGAGCTCTTTGGGACAGCCTTTAACACCTCTGGAGAGCTCTTTGGACAAGGTGGAATCGACAGTCTCTTCCAGAAACATCATCAAGCAGCTGCTCCTGAGGTATGTTTTCTCCCATTTTATGAGTTATAACAAGCAACAATGTATCTTTCTGTGATTCTGATGATGATCTTGTTCTTTTAGGGAGGGAATCTTGTGCAGCCTGCTGAGAGCAACGATGATTCTTTCATGAGTTCGAAAACCGAGCCGATCATTTGCTTCACATCGAAGCCAGCACATTCCAACATATCTTTCTCTGGAATCACCGGAGATAGCAGCGCTGGAGATTTCCAAGAATGTGGTGCATCATCTTCCATGCAGCTCTCAGGGGAGCCACCATGGTATCCTCAAACAGCATCACAGGATAATAATGCTTCCTCACATTCGGTGACACGTAATAACGCGGTTATGCGTTACAAGGAGAAAAAGAAGGCTCGCAAGTAAGTGCCATTGTGAATCCCAATACATTGCATCATTGAAGTAAGTGTGAAGTGTTTTCTAAACCAGACACTTTGTTTGCTATACAGGTTTGATAAGACAGTGAGGTATGCTTCTCGGAAAGCAAGAGCTGATGTGAGACGGCGTGTAAAAGGGAGGTTTGTCAAAGCTGGTGAAGCTTATGACTACGACCCACTCACCCCAACCAGAAGCTACTGAAGGATTCTCTTTACAAAGTAGATGCACATGGCGGGAAATCAAACAAGAAAGGTTTTTGACTTGTGGAGAGGGAGTTCTCAATGTCATAAACTGTGAAAAAACAAGACTACTACTCTCTGGGGTTTGAGAAGACACTAAAACTGATGAGTATTATAAAGCAAAATCATTCATTCTTGGGATTCAATCTGTTTTTTGTGGCCTTAGGAAGAAGCTTCATTCTTGTTCAGAGGGATCATTCTCTGACAAAAAAATATTTATCCAAGTTGGGTTTCTGCTGCTTCAGGGCGTTATACAGATCAGGGTTCCATGAATTGTCTTGGTAGTTGAAAAATTCAGGGAGACTGTAAAAAGTTAAAACAATATGATTGTATATGACTTCGTGTATGTATATGTACGCTCATAAGTGCTTTGCACTCTGCATTCTTGTAAATTAAAGACAGTATCCAGAATCTTTATCAGACAGAGCTATGTGGTTACCACTTAAAAGTCTCCTTTAACTGACTGGTCCATGCTTTAACGTGATTTCTGGTTTGTCGCAACTTCAAAAAGTTTGCTTAGCGTACAAGTTCTTTACTAAAGAACTTTGTTTCAAAGTGATGAAAAGGCAAAAATCATAAAGCTTTCAAAAACACTTTAAATAATATTTGGATATTCTGGAAGACTATTACATTCTATAAATTTTCTTGTATTTTGAATTCAAATAAAAAAATTCAGGTAACTCCATATTTGAACATGTTCTCACAAAAGGCTGACAAAAGAAGGAAGAGTCTTCAGATACAGACTCATGCAGCAAAAGTTCTTTTGGCTCAAGCTCAGAAGAGCTAAAAAAAACTAAGAAAGCAAATATTTTGCTAGAACCCAAAAAAATAAAAAGATATAGAAACACCAAAAAACACTAGATTCAGTAAGCAATACCTTCCCCTATCCTTTTATGATCATCCTGTGTCAATCCCCCTTCAAAGCTTCCTTTCTTCGGTAATTTGTTAGATGGCATAACACACACACACGCAAGTCAACGAAAAACCCGCACCATATCTTCCTGATACTCTGGTTCAATCCCCCAAAATCTTCATTTCCATCCTGTTTCAGTAATTACTTGGCCAATTCATCGGTGTTTGCTGAGGCTGTTGAAAAACGTTAGGCCCAGGTGCAACCATTTCAGCTCCAGCAACACCCTGAGACTGTTGTAAGAGCGGATGGTGAACTCCTGCTGCTGTCACTGCTGCTTGTCCTGGATGATACATACCTGGGAATGCCACGTGACCAGCTTGTGCTGGAGCGTAAGTCACGTGCTGCCCATGGTGCTGTAAACCGTAGAAAGAGCTCGGCACATCTCGTCCTGGTCCAGCAATCCATACAGGCAGTGCTTCACTCTGCAGATAAGAAAACTCATTACGAATATGAACTTTTAAATAATCTTTCAACTGAGTTGGGTTCAAAGAGGGAAAACGGAACGGATACCTGTTGCCCTGTTGTGCTGTAGCCGTTGTTTTCCTTCAACTGCAATGTGCTGAGATTCTCATTGGAAGTTGAATTCCCAGTTGAAGCAGCGGAGGTGGGATTATATCCTGCTGGGAAGGAACCATTTGATGGTCCGTAACCACCAGGCATACCAACATGAGTCAAGTTTCCTGTATTATTCCCAGGCTTGTGATGAGGTAGTGTGTATTTGCCAGCTGCTGCAGCAGCTCCAGGGGGTGGAGGAGCAGGAAACACACTGCTTGCCTGAGGCTGCTGAGCAAATGCACCATTGCTTAAGAACTGTTGCATTGCCGGGTGAGGTAGATAGAATGGGGAGAAGTAGTGTCCGTATGGCATGTAGTTCGGTGGATAATGTGACATGTGTAATCCTGGGGGGCGTAAGAAAGGAACAGGCTGCTGCGTGACAGGTATAGAGTTCTGCATCAGCCCAGTAGCTTGTGTTACCAGTGGAGTTGGACTAGCTGTCGACAGAACTAAGTTGTTTCCACCCTACAAATCAACATGATTACGCATTTCAGACACAGAAACACGATTAAGAAAGCTTCTAAACCAGAATCGCAAGGCGTCGAACGGTCGAATGGATTATATAATAAACTAGTTTAACCAAAAAGCTGCATTAACCTCTTGCATGGTTTGAGATGAATGCGGGGGCAGTACTGTAACATTTCCATTAAACTTGGATGCAACCCCTGGAGAAACAAAGGGAGAAACACGGCCATCACTGTCAGGGCCTGATCGGTAGAACTGAGCATAGTAACTCGCTGTATCAAATGGTTGCGGAACCTTCGAACAACAAAAGTATAGTCATTCAAAAGACAATCTAGAGATGAGAATGCCTAAAAACTATGTAATGATCAAAATATTATGATCAATGAAGCGTAATTGCTAGGCATCATCAATGGTTCAAGGCGATCAAGAATATGGCAGCTTAAGTTGATCAAATTAGCTTAACAAGTTGATCAAATTAATTTTGAAGGCATACCAGAAAGTTAGGAACACGAAGGGAATCACGTGCTTGAGGGTCTGCATTCTCAAACTGTGGATGCTGGCTCCCAGGAGCTGGAGGAACAGGCCCGATAATATTACTTGGAACGTGGTCAAAAGGGTTTTGATTGTTCTCAGACTCCAACATATTCTCTTGCTTGGAGACATCATACACTGGGGCTGCGTTTGTTCCAGCAATACCTTCACTAGCCATATTATTTGGAACTTCTGAAGGCGACTCGGAGTAAACATTATTCTCCTCGTCCTTTTCAGTCGAATGGACATTTGGGTTGCTGAATCCATTAAAAAGAGAACACTTTAGGCACTGGTAAATTTTGACACATCAAGGTTTCCAGAAGACAAAATTTAAAACCTCGACATGACAAAAAAAAAGGGTTTCGTGTTGCAAGTGTTTCTAGTGGAAAGATTATATGATTTCCAGAAATTCAGTGCCGTAAAGATTAAACATCATAATACAGAAAAGTTGTTACTTCCTATTTCGAACTTAAGAGCTAAGGAGGACTAAGAGTTGTTTCTAGAAACAAAACCCACTTAGTCACTCACACTGTTAGATCAACAGGGTAGCCTACAGCATGTCAAAAATATATATGCTATGTTACATCTAGAATCTAAAGTACGCTCGTTGTAAGTTTCGCGTTTCGATTATGCTACTAAGGAAAACCAGCGAACTACAACTTCTTTCCAACTCAATATCACTCTTATATTGAGAATATCTAGCCGCTCAACAACAGCAATAATTAACAAAAGCAGAGACAGATAGATTACCTAAGTTCGTCCTCTTTCAAACTATCGACAACTTCCTGTGAAATCTGTGAGAGAGGTGCAGATCTCTTTTCATTCTCTGGAAAAGCTACTGAACCTGATGTTATAGAAAAGCCAGCATCAAAGCTTCCAAAGCTTAACTTGGTTCGTTCAGCCTCTGGAACAAGGATGTGGTTTGGAATAATAACATGCTGACGTTGGACCTGCAGGTCTTCAAGCTGCCTCTGCAAGCTAGATGTGTCCTCTGCAGAAGGAACATCTTTAACAGATTTTTCACTGGCTTCAGCAGGAACCGCAAGAGGTTCAGTTGTAGCTGATGCACCAGAACCCTGAGAAGTGTTATGGTTCACTGGCTTCGGCTTCCATTCCTTACCTACAAACAAGCATCCATGGTGATGTCAGAGGATTACCAATGCAAATTAAAAATAACTGTAAGACGAAAAACTATTTCCTTTACCTCTTTGAGGACCAACAGTCTGTTGTGAACGATTACCGTAGTTAGAAGAAGGGCGGCTACCCGTGCTGTTGCTATGAGATGAAGCAGGCCTTGGAACATAAGCATCATTCACGGAAGTCTTCCCCACACCACGGGATCTGTTTTGAAACTTGCTTTGTCCAAGGTGCTGCTCGCTCAGTGATCTGGAATTTGAAGAAGTGAATCGAACCTCCGAGGAGGATGGACGAGAGAGTGGCAGAGAATCAGCCGACTTCTGCTCAGTATGCACATCGTTAGTGCCCAATGCTACACGATTTTTGCTTGATTCAACAGCAGATGGTGCACCATCAAAGCTTCCTGATGTCAAACCAACAGAACTTTTATCCATCACAGCGGGAAGGCTGACAACAATACAAAAAAGAAAACGAAGATCATGAGAAAGTTCATCTATAGGGTATATCGATGCTGGACCAAAAAGGGCCCACCCCTTGCTTTCACTAAGGGTGTCGCTATGTCATACATCCACCTGTGTGTTATATAGAATCAATGAAAATAGTACAGAGTAGTATAGGATGACGCTCACCTTGACACCAAGGTATCTTCTTTAGTTTTTATTTGTTGAGAGGTCGAAGTTGATGGATCAGCGACCTGCTTTGGACCATTTTGTTTTCTGAAAGAATTCTTTGCACCAGAACCATCTGATTAAAAGTAAAGATTCACAACAGACACTTCATCAGCGTCTGGAATAAAAATAAAAGCTATGAGTTTTGGACTTCCACTAGGGACGCTTCTATATAACATAATTTCACTGGGCACACACTAAATCCCATCCATTAACACTTGCAATATGTAACAAACAGGATAGTGACCGCAAGTAAACACCTTACAGAGTATACTAACGCGAAGAAATGTACCAACGTAAACAATTATTTCATATGATGCTTACCATGTGATGAATGACGAGAAGAGAAGTTCATCCGACCACCCCTGCTACCACGGCCTGAGCCACCACCAGATCTCCACTGTGGCTCAACAGAGTCCTTGGTGCTAAGGTTCTGTTGCAATTTTACAACAATGTCAATCACCATTAATGCAGTCTTAGACACACTTCACACATGAAGTGAAACCAAAAGAAGTTCAACAAAAACACACATACATCTTTTCTCTTATCACGCTTCTTCTTAACCTCAAGGAATGGATCTGCAAAGTCAAAGGACAAATTTTAAAAATTGGTTCAGAACATAGTATAGAATAATAACTGCTCAAACTTAACCTAAAACTTAAAATCTATCTATCCTAGAAAACTGTCTCCAAATTACACAATAACTCTTGGCTATATGCAGCATTACAAAACCCTGATGCATTTCTATCCTTAAACAAGGCACTAAGACATAAACAACTAGAAACAGATTTAAGTTAAGACATATGAACAGGCAACGAAACCGATGTTATCAAACCCCAGAAAATTCAGACAGAAGCTAAAACCTAAGTTTAAAACCCCCAAATCGAATCGTGGATCCAGTCAAAAGAATCCAAATCAGATGATCAAAACAAGAGAAGAAGAAGAAGAAGAAGATGATAATACCTTGAAGAAGAAGGCGTTGAGCAGCGTCATCGGGATTCATATTGCAATCAAGGAGCATTGCGTGAATCTCATCCTCACTGTAGTTCCCAGCAGTGATCTCCTTGATTGTCTGAATCGTCTTCCTCGTTTCCGCCGTAATCGAAACCCTACCACCACTCCCAACAACCATCCTCTTTCTCTCTCTCGCTTTTCTGGTAAATTGAATCTGGGACCAGACCGAGAAGGTCTGAGTTAGCCCTCCTGTGTGTATATATGTATACGAATACGCGGGTGATGAATGAGCAGGTGAGGAAGAAGAAGGATGGAGAGAAGAGGGAGAGGGGGGGCGAGAAAGGGGAAATATCAAAAAAAATTATGGAGTGTGGTTTTTGGAAGCGTAGGGCTCTCTCTCTCTCTTCTTAATTCATGATGAATCTCTAATCCTTTTTTTTGATAATTACAATGATGGCTTTATCTTCTTTTTACTTAAGCGGTTAAAATTATATTGGGAAGGCCAATAAGCCCGTATAATTAACATAGAACATCATAATGTTGCAATAAATTCGACTAATGATTTTGTTTAGAGAGAGTTTTATGAAACATCATCATTGTATTATTTCTTTTTTGGTGCACATCATAATTGTATTATTTGTATTTGGGTACGTGAAAAAGTTTTGATTTTTTTTTCGAAGATTTTATGGAGTTGAACTTATGAATTTTATCCGTTAAATTTGATTCGATTCGTTATTTGTTTTGCTTTGATCCGAAAATTTTGGATATGCGTAAATTTTCAAAGCAAATCAAATACTAAAAATCAATATCTGCTAAGATAGAAGCAACTCACAAATATTAAAATTTTAGGAAACATATATTTGATCTGATCCAGCAATTTATAAATACATGTATATCTTGATTAGATTTAAATTTTTAAATAGATAAAATTATATGATTATTATTTTAACATATGATTTAACAAATTATATTCATATTATTACTTATACAAAAATATTGCATAAAAAGAAGAGAAAAAAATTATGACAATTATACTTTTTTTAAAGTTCTCTGTTCTTATAACTGTTAACTAAGTTACTATTTCTTTTAATTTTTATCTTCTATATCATGGAAAAAATAAATTTTACAAAACAATTTTTTAATCAAATTTTTAAAATTATTTGTATTAATCAAAATATATTAGATATCCGTAAATATTTGTAAATATTCGCAAATATCTAATTACTTTTCAAATATCCGTTTTTCTCCAAAGCAAAACAAATCGTAAAATTAGATATTCGTAACATACAATGCAAATCACAATTTTAAAAACTCGGATATTCTATATTTATCCAAGCCTAGAGATGATATGGTATTTAGTGATGTGGCATTAAAGGTGTTAAGCACCAATGAAAATCTGCCACGTAAAGCCGCTGACCAAATAACTAAAAGAAGAATATAGCGACGTCGTTTAGAGTTGATTATGTTTTTGTCGGGTAACGAAACTCCTCCTCCTCAGTCAAAACAAGGCTCCATCGTGTCCGAGTCTGAAAGAACTCCCTCCTTTCTCTCCCCACTGTCTTCCTCTCCGATCAATCTCTCATCGACCAGATCGAAAAATTCCGTCCATCTATCTACCACTCCTCTTCGTTTAATTCCCTCGATACTTTGCAAGGTAAGTCTCTCAATCTGAAATCCATCATCACCTCGTAAGAATCGAAATCGAATCAATTCAATTGTATTTGGAGAAATCTCTAATCGTGGATTCTTGTTAACGATTTAATTACGTTTTTTTGTAATTGAAATAAAATTAAATATGTATCTGTTTTAGATGAGCATGAAGGCTACGATCCTATTACTAGGGCTGGTATGGAGCTTCCAGGCAGCGTTAGGGATTAGATTCGTGATAGACAGAGAAGAATGTTTCTCCCACAAGGCTGAATACGAAGGCGATACTCTTCATGTCTCTTTCGTCGTCATCAAATCTGATTCTCAATGGCATTTCAACGAGGATGGTGTAGATCTCGTGGTACGCCTCACTTACCCCTTTTACTCCATATCAATCTCGCAAATCGTTAGAATTGTTAATTTTAGATGATTGATCTTTAGAATCTCCGTTGTTGATTGTTAGCTCTGTATGCTATTGGTAGATAATCTCTAATCCTCTATATAGAAAATTATTTCTTTTTTTAAACTTGTACCTTGTGCGTTTGATGTTAATTTTTTTTTACCGTAGTTACAATTCTGTATGTTTGAGTAACCAGTAGTGATGATGTATTCTCTTGGACATGGAATTACACAAAATGTATCTCTTGTGTTCTGTTGAATGATATAACCAACCATGTGTGGTGATTATATATTGGAACAGATACACGGCCCAACAGGGGAACAGATCCATGACTTCCGGGAGCAGATAAGTGCCAAGCACGACTTTGTTGTCCAAAAGAAAGGGGTTTACCGATTCTGTTTCACTAACAAGTCTCCTTATCATGAAACCATTGACTTCGATGTGCAGCTTGGTCACTTTGCATACTACGATCAGCACGCAAAGGACGGTGAGCGTTTGTCTGATCTGTTTTTGTGTCGTTTTGAGTTATTATTAAGCTGAAAATATGATTATGTGCAGAGCATTTCACTCCCTTGATGGAGCAAATATCAAAGCTAGAGGAGGCTCTTTACAACATCCAGTTCGAACAACATTGGTTAGAGGCTCAAACCGATCGTCAGGCTATTGGTAACATTTTTTTCTATAAGACTCATTTGTTTTTTTTTTGTTCTGTTTGCGAGAGATTAATATGGTTTGATCTTGTTTGTTTGCAGTTAACGAGAACATGAGCAAAAGAGCAGTACACAAAGCTTTGTTCGAGTCGTTTGCATTGATCGGTGCAAGTGTCCTCCAAGTTTACCTTCTGCGTCGCTTATTTGAACGCAAACTCGGCATGTCTCGTGTCTGAATAATATTTTGCCTCCTAAGTTACCATATAATATTTACTTAGCTCTTTCTTTACCGACACAACTTTTAGTGCACTGGATGATTTGCGTCTTCTCATGTTTCAAGAAATTACCCACTCAATGGTTATGACTTAATTAGTCTCCTTTTTCTTTACATTATGAGCATAAAGCGTCTCTATAACATATAAGGGTGTTAGTTTGAATTGCGTAACAAAAGTTTTGTTGATGGATGAATCAGTGAATTAGTCGTCTCTGGATGATGGAGCACAGGGCCGGTTAAGATTCATTTCGTTTAAAACAATTAAGGATTTTGATTAAATAATCAATACACATGTTTTCTTAGTTAATTGGAGGTTAGATTCAATACACGTGTTTTCGTTAGTTAATTGGAGGTTAGATAATCTATACATATTAAATATTACAGTATTAACTAGGGGATTGTCCGCCAATTATATAAATATTATATAAAAAAATATTATTATTATAGAATGTCATTAACTTTCCATGAATTTGATGTAAAAGTAACTGATGAGTATTTACTATTTAATAACAACAAATGTTTGTGAAATTATATATGTAATTATCATATTTATTTCTCCAACATATATTATGCATCTTAATCAATTTTTACTTAATTTTTGTTATTATTTTGTTATTTTTATTATTATTTTTGCTAATATTTTCTAATTTTTACATATTTTTTACCAAATATTTATTTATTTTTCTAAATTGTAATATAAATTATACAATCAATAAATCAAAAATCCATCTTATAATTTCTTTCAGTTTTAAGATTAAGAAATAATTACATTGAATTGAAAGACAGTTTTATGTTTTTTTTTTTTGATCAATTTTTTTTTTTTTTTGATCAAAGACAGTTTTATGTTTTTATTAACACAATAGGGCAGTTTGTTCTACTATAACACTTTTCTCTAACATCTTCTCTCATTCCTAACTAATTTAGTTACTCTCCAGTTAAATGATAACCAATTTTACTTTCTTCTTTATAATATCTTAATATCTAATAACTAGATCTAAGAAAAAACAAAAAACAATTATGATGAACACTACGCCCTCTGTTGATTTCCCGAACCCTTTTTCACGGTCCAATATGTGCTTCTTTGAGCTGAAGCTTTAACCGCACCACCAGCCGACATGCCTCCTGCCTTGTGCTTGTCTCCATCATGCTTTACAACTCTAATCATCATCCTCAGCTCATCTCCAGCCCATTTGTTGGTTGTTGCTCAACGACGTTTGACATTTATCATCGATTTCGTCCCGTTCTCCATCGATCTCGTCTCGTCGCATTCTCCTCTTGTCAACTCTCCTGAAACCTCCAAGTCAAAGCTCTCCTCCTCCACGATTGAAACCACCAAAAAGATTTTATCCACTGCAATCAACTCTCTACGCCACCATTGGAGCGCCGTCCAAGTCGTCTTCTCCGCTGATCTGCTCTCCTCATCCTCTGCGACCGCTGCGAACCACACTGGAGCTCATTCCCAGTCAATCTCCGCTTAAGTCGCAATCGTTGAACATAATTAATCCAACTTTTTTTTATTGCGATTTGGTCCTTTAGCTTTTGATTTGTAACTAATTTGTCCCAAATGTTCATTTATGTAAAGAAACATTAATCATGTGTACATGTTACTTATTGCATGACGTCTGCCATCATGAGTTTTTGTGGATATATATACACACATTAGTGATATTTGTCGTATAAATTTTGAAACTTGCAAATGTACGTTAAAAAACTTATTCGATGTACAAGTGAATTGATCTACATATAAGCATTATACATATGGATAGTGAAATTTGTATGTACATGGTATAATGTATAAGAAATTTCATAAAAAACAATGTTCATATGGATATCAAAGAATATGTGTAGATGTTGATATTTTATCAATGTACACAAGTTTACAAATAATAAATGTGGGTATGCCATGTAATGGATAATAATATAATTTTTTTGATATGCAACATTTTTTAATATTTCAATATATTTTTTTTCATGCTTATTTCCACTAAAATACATTTTTAGCTGGAGAAATCCACATTTATGTAATTAAGTATGTAATTTACTTTTATTTCCTTAAACATGTGTATATTTAAAAAATATAGAGTGTGTTTTACTATGTGTACATCCTGTGTATACAAATATATATATATCTATGTGTACACTAAATTTGATGTACAACATTACTGAACCATAATCCTCCTCCAAACCATCCCCTTACACCCATGAACCTTATTGATCTCAACAATGAAGACACTTGGCTTCTAACTAGTACCATTTCAATCTAACAACCACTAATCCAACCTTATGTGATCACAAAGAATAAAATGATTTAAGAGCTTCTTGTTCATTAAACAAACTTGATTTTCAAGGCATGAGGCATGTAAATCACTCATTAGACAAACTTGATTAATTCATAATTTTGCAACATTAATGAAAAAATCCGTGTGTACATTACATTTAAATTGTACATGTGTACACCTAATTTTGTATTATATATTAAAGTGACTGTGTACACATTTTAACTTTTTTAAAGGTTTTTTAACTAAATAACTAAATTTTTGCTACTTCATGAATTCACATAATGTTAAAACAATGTACATGTTAATTTTTTTGTTCTTCCCATGTACACGTAGGGTCGGGACATCCTTGAAATACGGATGAACCCAAATATCATCCTTCACACCTTGTTTAAGAGCTTCACCATTAGTGTGTGTGTTTTCATGCTAGATTCATGGAAGGTCTTAACTTGATTAATTTGTGGTTGTTTTACATATGTACATGTTAATATTGACAAACAAGTTTACATGTGGATATTAACTCTTGGTGGACATGTGCATCATGTACACATCACCCAACCTCATGAACCTTAGATATCATGTACAACTGTGTACACATATATAGTTATAACAATGTACAAAATAATATCTTTAGAACCGCATGAACTTTAGATATCATCTTCGTGTACATGTAGATATCATTTACAAATGTGTACACGAGTATCAGCAACAACATTGTACAAAATGATATCTTTACAATAATGTACACATCACTAGAGTGCACAACCACTATGCAACAATGTACAACTATGTACACATATACAGTTACAACATTGTATAAAATGCTATATTTACAACTTTATGAACTTTAGATATCATCTTGGTGTAAAATATTGATATTATCTACAACTGTGTACACAAATATAGTTACACAATGTACAAAATGATATCTTGCATACATGTGTATATATTGCATATGTATGTCTATTTTCATTTGATGTGGTTTGGAGTGAGTAATTGAAAATTTAAAAGAATGTTTCTGCAATTCGCAAAGTTAAAATCTGAGCTGAAACTTGTACAAGTTCAAGGACTCGTTCGTGTAATCATGGAAGGTCTGGTCTATCCAATTAAAAAAGTGAGGAGTCAATTTGAAAGAGATATATTTGCAAATCAAAAAATCTTTAGGGTAGAAATGAATATATACAAAAGTCAAGGGATCAGATGTGAAATAAATCCAAAAGTGGTCATTGTTGCTCATTGAACTTTTGCAACACAGGAGAGCCGCGTCGGAGAAGCTCGAACCACGACTATCCTCGCAGCTCCAAAAAGGCTATCTGATGGTGATGAATTGCGGTGGATACGGAGGAGCGTATTGCTGGTTGCATAGAATGACAGAAAAGAAGCTCCACGGCGGAGAGCGAGCACTCGTGTATTGAGCCTGGATGTGAGTGTGAATTAAAAGAAAAAACATGATTGAGTTGTTGCATAATCATAAATTGAAAGAAGAAAAAAAACACGATGAAGTTTTTCTGCTATTAAAACCAGAGTTGACCAACAGAGAGATAGAAGAAACAAAATATTAAAAACAGTAGGACCCAATTAATTACAAAAAAAAACTTAGTTAGCTTGTAGTTGCAAAAAACTACTTTATGAGCAATAACTGCCCTATTGTGTAATAAAAACTCAAAAACTTCCCTATAATGTAAATCATTCTAAGATTAATTTGTTTAGACTTATCTTTTATTTATAGATCAAATTAAAATAATTGAAAATTACAATCTTTTTTAAATTCTCTCTTTGATTAACACATAAAAATTAACTTAAGAGACTCCTCATTATATATATATATATATATATATATATATATAGGAGGGTTATTGATAACATGATAAAAGAAAATCGAATCGAGCACAAGCCAACTTTTTAAACAAAATAAAAGAAAATCTGGCCAAACAATTGAGGACATAATGCCAGAGGGAGAACCTTTTGGTGACATAAACGACAAGAAGGAGAACGGCGATTGGTCCGAACTCAACCACCATCTCCGCCTATTTCTGGGTATTTGCAGGAGGCAGAGTTCGGATTCCTGTTTACCACGACGTGGTGCCTACATATTGCGTTGTTTTTAGTAAAATTTTGCTACTGTTTTCCAACTTTTACATATTTTTGCCGAATATTTATTTTTTTCTCTAAATTGTTATACAAATTATAAAATTAATAAATCAAAAGTCCATCTTATAATTCTGTTCAATTATAACATTACCTTATTCACTTTATGATTTGATTTAAATACAAAAAAAAAATCAAAGTTCTCACATGTTCATTTAAATATAATCCGTCCAATCTTTAAAGCATAATTATTTATAAAGTTTATATTAACACTAAAGAAAAATTAATAATAATTATAGACACAGTTATATTTTTATATGAAAATAGAAACTGTTTTCTATTCATTAGTTTATGTTGTATATAATTATAAAAAATAAGTTGATCAAACATATACAGGAGGATCATTTTAATTGGGGTAAAAAGCTTGTTTCAAATTTTCAATGCACAAGGTTTCTTGGATACGATGATATCACGAACAGGCCATATACAAAAGGTTTAGTGGGCCGTAAGTAAGCCCACGTCAGATAAAGACAGCATAGAGAGAAGCCGACGTAATTGTCTGATCTTTACAAGTTACCTGAAAGAAGAAAAAAGACACAAACTTTCCTGAAAAGAAGCTTTAAACATCGAGAACTCCGAGAAAGAACAAATCTTTCTTGTTCCACAGCTTATTGTCTTGTTAGTAAGACAAGCCACTGAAGATATACTCATTACAAATCTAAACCCTTTCTTTGTTGATTGATAATGGAGCATTTGGTGGAAGCAAGGCTTGATGAGATCCGTAGATTACTAGGCAAAGCCGAGGACGATCCGTTAAAGATCGTAGGCGTAGGAGCCGGCGCGTGGGGAAGCGTCTTCATCGCAATGCTACAAGAAAACTACGGAGCCTTCAGAGAGAAAGTAAGCATTCGAATCTGGAGAAGAGGAGGGAGAGCGATCGACAAAGGCACGGCTCAGCATCTCTTCGAAGTGATCAACTCGAGGGAGGAGCTTCTCAGACGATTGATAAGACGTTGCGCGTATCTCAAGTACGTGGAAGCTAGGTTAGGCGATAGGGTGTTATACGCGGACGAGATATTGAAAGATGGGTTCTGTTTGAATATGATTGAGACTCCTCTGTGTCCTTTGAAAGTGGTGACGAATCTTCAGGAGGCGGTTTGGGATGCTGATGTTGTGGTTAATGGTTTGCCTTCGACCGAGACGTTTCAGGTGTTTAGTGAGATTAGTAAGTACTGGAAGGAGAGGGTTAATGCTCCTGTGATCATCTCTTTGGCTAAGGGTGTGGAAGCTGAGTTTGAGCCTCATCCTAGGATTGTTACTCCTACTCAAATGATCTACCGAGCAAGTAAAAAAAATTTACTTCCCAAATGTTTCTTTTTTTTATCTGTTTGCTAGATGAATAGTTGATATCATCCTCCTCCTCCTTAAATCACTTGATTGTGTGTTAGTGTCATTAAGCAGCATAGGTGGCTAGTTGTACATGTCTCTCATGTGATTAAGACAATGTTATATCCTTTTATGTAGCTGGAATCCCTCTTGAAAACATTCTATACCTTGGAGGACCTAACATTGCTTCCGAGGTATACAACAAAGAGTACGCTAATGCGCGGATCTGCGGGTCGGAGAAATGGAGGAAGCCTCTGGGGAAGTTTCTAAGGCAGTCTCATTTCATAGTGTGGGACAACAGTGACCTTGTTACTCATGAAGTAATGGGTGGTTTGAAAAATGTGTATGCCATTGGCGCAGGTAATGATGGATCCACATCTCTAATATGTTATCTAGGTGAAAAGCTCATGAATCAGGCTTTTGTGTGTTTTGCAGGAATGGTGGATACGTTGACAAAGGAAAGTGCTACAAGCAAATCAGTATACTTTGCGCATTGTACTTCAGAGATGATTTTTATTACTCATTTACTGGCCAAGGAGCCAGAGAAGCTTGCGGGGCCTTTGCTCGCGGATACCTATGTAACATTACTAAAAGGTCGTAATGCGTGGTATGGTCAGAAGCTCGCAAAAGGAGAACTTAACCTTGGAATGGGTGATAGCATCAAAGGCAAGGGAATGATCCAGGTAAATATTATGCATCAACCAATTACCGTTAGAACTGCAAATAGAATGTCTTATAGATTAGGTAATGGTGAAAGTGGTTTTGATGTAATGTTGATAGGGTGTTTCTGCGGTGAAAGCGTTTTTCGAGTTATTAAACCAATCCTCGTTAAGTCTTCAACACCCTGAAGAAGGCAAACCTGTAACTCCTGCTGAGCTCTGTCCCATCTTAAAAATGCTCTACAGAATTCTTATAACAAGGTATCCTTATTTCCTCAACTTGTAAGAACTAATCAAGCTTTGAAGTCCTTATAAATCATAATATACGCCTTGATGTTGTTGTTGTAGGGAGTTCTCATGTGAGGCTGTTCTTGAGGCGTTGAGGGATGAGACAATGAATGACCCACGTGAACTCATCGAGATTGCTCACAGCCATCTTTTCTTCCAGCCATCTCTTCTTGGTCAGCAGCCTTGAGGCTTTTGGCACCACTTGGCCCTTTTTGTATAAGTTTCTCTAGTAGGCTTTGGTGCAGACTAGTTTGTAATCTTGAAGATTGATATATATATATATATATAGTTGTGAAATTCCTTATCAGAAATACAAAGAGCAGATAGAGTTGTAAGTTATGTACTTTTCCAGTGATGAACTCAGTCTCAGATACCCTTTTTGACTTTCTTTGTTATTGAGTTTTTGAAATAGTTTCTTTTTATACATTTATAATTTTTATACTGCTATACATCACAATTCTTCTATATTTGACTTTGGGAGCTTCAAAAGAATCATCATCATATCATCTTCTCAAACTTATCAAGCTTATTTACCCTTTGCATAGATCTCAACACCAATAACATGAATATCCCTGCACAAAAGAACATACATTTAACCACCAGAAACATATACAATTTGCAGCGTGTACAACAGTGTGATCCAATACCTGCACCGACGAAGGAACCATTGGCAACAAGCTGACTTCCTTGGTTGTTAAATGTAACTCCAATGTTAAGCAGAGTTCCTCCAAATACTGTATACATTGTCGCCATCTGGAGTATTGTCGCTTTCCTAGCTGCTCTTTCCGACTAAAACATTAAAAGAAACCGAGATTCTCAGTGATACGTATACTACATAGCGTTAAAGAGTACCAAAAACGATACAAGGGTGTTGAATGTATTCACCTCAAGAACTCTAACACGGAGTTTAAGATCGCCTGAATCAAGTTCTTTAACGAACTCTTCTATACGCTGCACTCGGGATGGCATGGACAGAGTAGAAGACCTAGCCTGTTTCAGTTTTTTTTTCAAGCTGTGTTTAGTAACAAACATTAAACAAAACAACAGAGACTGGAATTGACATTTAAGAGAGAAAGCATTAATTACATCGTCCGCCTGTTTCCTTATTTGTTGGACAAGTTGAGTTCCCGAGTTTTGCTTTTGTTTTAAATCCAGAAGTTCCTGTTTTTAAAACCGATGTTTCATGAGAACAAATTGATACAGAAGAGCAGGAGTAAAGACTGTTATAAAGATATGGTTTTAGAGTGGAGAGAAAAAGGTTGTAATAACTCACCTGCGCATAGGGAGCCGCAACCTTTACAAAGGAAAAGTCTGGATCAAGGATGTATCCAATACCTGCAAAAACGAATGAGCATAAGAGGTGGTACTTTTCAAATATTTTTCACAAAAGAAGAGAGAAGAGGTACCCTCAAGTGTGGAAAATGCTCTGATGACAAATGTGAAAGTTGATGGGAAGCGGAAAGGTTGATCCTGTGAAATTGCAAACAAGTCCTGCCATAGAAAATGATAAACTTTTCAGTATCAAGAATCACATAGTAACCAGAATATGGCTGGAGTATTGATCAGTACCTCTCCAATAGCTGCCAAAGTCTGTTGCTGATCTGGGGATTGGCTTAATAGATTGTCCAAGAAGAACTGAATAGACCTCCTTACCTGACACAAACATACAAAAGTGGTAATAAGATTACATTTGTCTAACTTCACATAGAGAAAGAGTGAGACTTACCGATGAAAGATCTCCAGTGGGTTGGAGTGCTTCAAGATCTATAAGGTTTTGCATGACCTGTAAAAAAACATTTAGTTAGCTCTCTTGTCACTCTCTCTTTTTAGTCAGTGAAAGAAGTAAAATACCTTTTTGGCATCTTTTTCATAAACAGAATAGAAGAGATCAAGCAACCTCGTCCGAGTAAATGTTTTGATCTCTCCCATCATGCCAAAGTCATAGTAGATGATCGATTCGTCTACATCAATGGCAAGGTTTCCAGGGTGAGGATCCGCATGAAAGAAGCCGGTTTTGAGTATCTACAAAACAGCCAAAAAAAAAAATAAAACATAAGTTTCAAAACCATAAGTTTTTGAATAAAACTTTCTAGCCAGCCCTGTTGTTTATAAACCTGGATAAGATAAGCTTCAATGGCTCGTGATGCTATTCTTGAACGGTCATAACCACGTGCAGCTAAGGCGTCTAACTTGTTGATCTTGATACCTAAATTGCACCAATCATTAAGATAGATTACACAATCAATCTAAAAGAATCAATCTAAAAGAAAAACATATTGAGTAGTGTTAACACTCACCAGGTACATACTCCAAAGTTAAGACCTTCATGGCAGAGTAGTCCCAGTAGACCAACTACCAAATGAAAACAAGATATGAGTTTCATTTATTACAAGACCTTGGATCCTCGTGAGTTTTGGTTAGTAATTAAAACTTACCGGTACACGGACCCAGCTTATATTCCTGAAGTCTCTTCTGAACTTGTCTGCATTCTTGGCTTCGTTTATGTAGTCAATCTCTTGATACAAGATCCTGAAAACCAAAGGGAAATATCAGTACCACCATGGTTTAGAGCCACAAGTTATAATAAAGACTTACGTAGCACATTCTTCATATATACCAACCCAGTCATTTGTACCAAATGTTTCACTTTTCTGAAAGTACTCAGCAATCAGCTTCAAGTTTTCTGATAAGAAAGTATATACCATTTTCAGCATTATATCAAGCATCCATGTCCATAAGTTTTATTATATGTTACATACTTAGATCAATATCGAAGAGTTTCTTGAGTCCGGGTCTTTGAACTTTCACAACCACTTTCTCTCCATTGTGCAACACAGCTCTATGTACCTAATGAAATAAACTTTGTTAAAATTTAAATACAAACATCAATATGTAGATGAAATGCAGAAATTAAGATACAAAGGTGGGTGGCTAAGTATCACAAACCTGGCCAAGGCTAGCTGCAGCTATGGGTTGGTCTTCAAATTCTTTATACATTACACTGATAGGAGCTCCAAGCTCGGTCTCGATGAACCGCCTTGCTTTCTCCGGAGAAAAAGCAGGGACTCTGTCCTGCAACTTGGAAAGCTCATCAACGAACTCACGTGGAAACAAATCAGACCTAGTTGAAGACAACTGTCCCAGTTTGATAAACGTTGGACCGAGCTGCAACACACTCTCTCTCAACCATGAAGCTGTTTCTCTTCTTCTGCTTTTCTGATTATATACCAACAACAGGTAAAAACTCATAAGAACCAATCAATGAGACTAGAGTACAATGATGAACTCATACCTGTTTTTCTTCTGTGAACCCTCCAACGTAAGCCCACTTGGCATTGTCGAACAAGACACGAATCCTCAGGGCAAGAACAAACGACCAAACATCAACACTGCGTTGAAATGAGCTGTAGTTCTCATCAGCCCAGCTAAAGCCTTCATCAGAAGGAAGAACCCTGACTCCTTCAACAGGTGGAGGAAGGATAGATTCTGTTCTTTGCTTAGTCGGAGGCTTGACCAAAGTCGAAGAAGAAGACGCAGAACCATTCATGTTTCTTCCACTAGTAACCAAACTCGCTCCATTAACAACTTTCCCCGCTGAGCCATTCACTTTGTTTACATTATTCACACCGTCTTTTCTTTTGACAACCTCACTGGCAGGGACCATTTTGACAGAACGTCCATTGATTCCAGGTTTGGAAGGAGTCTCTGAACGTCTCATCTCAATACGGAACTTCTTGGACTTGGTGCCAAAAGAGTAACTGGGTTCCCCAGCGAATGGATTCTCAAGAGAGCTACTGAAACCAATAGCTTTGGTGGTTCTTGTGGTCTCGCTGCCGTAGCAGCAGCTCTGAGAAGCTAATAGTGCAGCCATTCCCACCTAATTTACAAGGAAAAAAAAGCTATTTAGTAGGAAAGTAACAATAAAAAATAGGAAAGCATAGGAGGAGGAGACAACTATGCAACAAGCATCACTAGTATGATCATGAACTTTAAACAGTACATAAGGAATCAGTTAAAAAGCTATAGTTAAAAAACATTTTATTACGCCGTCAGATAAAGCATCGAGTTTTCAACAACTCCTGTAAGAGAATCACAACGATTGAAAGGCTAACGTTTTCTGAATCAACCTTATGATACCAAACACAATTAATTTGAAGAACGTGAAGTAGAAAATCAGAAAAAAAATGGAACCTTTAAGTTGAGTCTTGAATTGGGTTGACTGGTGTGATAGAAATCAACCCAGACCCGCAGATTCTTTTCGTTACAGTAATCCAAAGAATCTGCTGTGTAAAGCAGAGGATTCTCTCTTGGAACAGAGAGAGGAGGAGTAACCGAGTAAGTTGCGTAATGGTGTTGTGCTTATGATGAGACGTGTGTTGTTCTCCTCTGATTTTTTCCAATGTTCAAAATTGCGCTAGGCGTTACGCGTGCGGTCGACCAGCGCCTAGCGCCGAATCAATTAATCGGAGATTAATCGATGATTAATCGGGGATTAATTTTCTGTCATTTTATCTGTATATATGTATATTTACTAAAGAATGTGAACACTTCTATAAATATACCTTGGTCCAGTGGTTTCCTGTGGCATTAACAATACCCAGAACGTGGGTTCGAGTACCGATCAGCACTTATTTTGCTATATATCGTTTTTTACTTTAATGAGGCGTAAATTACCATTTTGCCCTCGTCTTCTACATTCAGTTCCTGCGATTTTCAGACCTAATTTTCAGCCGCCAATGTCATTTTTTCTTGATTATCATCGTTTTCCATTGTTATTAACACAGTTTTGAATCACTTATGACAGATCTATCACCAAACATTAGATTTAAAACAATTAAAACTCGGAAAAATGGAGTCTCCGATTTTTTTAGCCGAATATGTCAAAATCGCCGCGGTTGCTCACCGTAGAGCGTCTTTCCGCCGCGTACTCGGCCGCCTCAGCCGCGTTTTCGAACAGGGATTTTTTTCCTACCTTTCAAAGGAAAATAAAGTCTTGTCCTTTTATTGAAGTTTTGTGCGTTAAATACGGATTTTGATCAGACAGAAGGAAAAGAATCTTTGGTATCTTTTGTGTCCTAAGATTAACAAGAACCAACAATGAGTTATGGAAGGTGCGTGTCTAGCTTCGCCTCCTCACGTTTATTGTGTGGTCAATCGGCAGTGTGTTCCGCGCATTGTTTAATTTTATTAGTTACTGCTTAATTTTAAAACGATGTAATAAGTAAACCCAGATTAACATCGTGTTCGCTGCAAAATGACGAAGCTGGCACATGTTAGTTTCAAGTATATTCCGAATTTCCAATGTTTAAATGTTTTAAAAAGCGCTACGCACGATAAATTAATTTATAGCGTCTAGTCTTATGCATTTAAACATATCTGTCTAGATGAATATATATTTTTTACATAAAACATAATTTCAAATACACTTTTATGTATATTAATATATATATATATATATGTATATATATATATATATA